>VWPU01018648.1:0-56904 GCA_013398955.1 Callaeas wilsoni | reverse complement strand
CGGGCCCGCGGCGCGGGCGGCCCGCACACGGGTGGCTTTCGCCGGGCTGTTTGAGCTGTCGAGGGCTTTGAGCCGCGCTGTCCCCCCGACCCAAAAAGGCACCATGGAGAGTTACAGCAGGTTTTGTCTGTGCGCGTGTGTTAGGCGTCCTCTGCAAACTCCTACAAGTATGTTCAATGTCATGTGCGTGTTAGACCTCGCTGGTGTGCGTAGGGCTGAGGACCTTTGAGCTGAGGTTGGGTATGACGCTCTGCAGTGCCACTGATTAGTGGGAGATAAAAAACAAAAAAGTTTGGTAGAACTTGTCTGACTTTATTAATTTTTTTTTTCTTACGGTCAAAGCAGAATAGTGCTTGGGTCCCAGCCTGTCAGCTGGATCCCACCCCACAAGCTGTAAAACTGTACTTGAGCAAGTAACTCGAAACACAAGTCTGGGCACTAAATCAGGCCTAGAGTCAGTAGGGAGAAAAGGTTAATTTGGTTGTCCAGCCATTGTACATGTGACAGCCAAGCTGAAGTGGACAGGTGTCGTGTGAGGGAAATAGCACAACAGTGGGTGCTGAGATTAGCAGTCTCCACAGTACATTTCTAAATTTATTTTTAAGGAACCCTGCAAGTTTGCACATTCAGAATACTAAAAACATTTCATGTGTCTTTGTTTTTTGTTTAACAGACACTTTCTGCTATCTCTTTTGCTTCCTCACTGCCCATCACTCTCTGGTCACCGAGTAACAGACTTGCACCTGCAGTCTTGTGAAACTAGAGAGAGTTTGGTTCTTCACAGCAGCTAAAAAAGGAACGCTAGAGAACAACTTGAACAGTAATACATGAACCCATGGGAGCTTTGAACTGAGACTAGCAATGCATCTTTACTTATGTGCTGCTGCAGTGTAACACCAGAGAGGAACCAACTAATTTTATAGCAGGCATCTTTTAAAAGGTATCTCTTATCCAATCGTGGTACAAAAGAAAGCTGTCTGAATCTGAAAATGTAACCTCTGACTTCCTGGTTTGTAAATCCGTAGAATTTAAACAGGAAAGAAGTAACTTGCTTGGAAATAGATTTTAGTTGACACTATTCAGCAGGTTGGATTATGAAGTTCAATCTTTCTGTAATAAACAAACATACTTGCAGTGAATCATAATTGTCATCTCTTTATCCTTTTGTATTAAGAGGCAGGATTTTCAGGAAGAAATAGTACTGTTCCTTAGGCCAAGAGTTGATTAACTCAGTGAAGCCTTAGACTACATAAATTCTCCATCAGGCCATCACTAGCACAGCTTCCCTCATTTGCTGTGAGGAGTCTGCGGAAATGAAAATTGGCACTGCTGAATTCTTCTCCAAGTTACGAGGATTCTGGAAAGCTCTGTATTTTTCTAGTCTTTACAGCATAGTTTCCAACTCACCTTATTCTGTATTCTAGTTTTCTCTTTCACTTTGTCGCTTTGTGTCCTCTTTCAGCTTGGTATTACAAATACATTGAAAAAATGTGTGTCTTTTCACCTCCTTTCTGTATCTCACCTGATTAGGACTACAAAGGGAAACAGTGTGAGATTGAATCCAAAGTACATCCTTTTCGTGCTCATTTGTGTATATAGACAGAGATTTGTGTGTGTGTGCGTGTGAACCATGTTTTCACATTTCTTGTACTTTGCTCAAAGTTAGATTAAAATTTTTGAGCAGCAGCACACAAGTCACCTGGATTTGTAAATCCCATTTTCAAGACTGTTTTAAGAGCTTTTAGCAATTTCGGAGTGGCTATGTCTTTTCACCACTTAGTGCCTATCATTTCTGAGAGGAGGACTTGGGCTCTCTGAGTACGTTTGAAGTGTTTCCTCTTGGTTCCTAAGAGTCATCTGATGATATGTAATGTGTGATACCAGTTCTTAGGCAGAAAGGACCGAGCAGAAGTTATGTCTCAGTTTATTCTCTGTATTCCTTTCCTTGCAGCTGTTTGGAACAATAGTCTGGATTTTGGTTGCCTCTTCCGGAGTTCCACTGCCACTGCTGCAGGGATGGGTAATGTTTGTGGCAGTGACAGCGTGGTTCCTCTCCATTGTGTTCCTCTCAGTGTTCCTCTTTGGTTATGCAAATAGAATTGCTGTCAACTGGAACCAGGCGGTAAGATATTTTCTTTATTTAAGGATTGCCTTTGTTTTATAAACTGAAAATTATTTAATGAGAAGTGTTGATCCTAAGTCTTAACACCCGGCTTTCTGCTTTAGCACAAAGTTTTTTCAAACAGAGGAATTCAAAACTGGAAAAAGAAAGAATAGGGTTACAATGGTGGCAGAGGAAATCCAGGACCTGTTTTGTGATGGAGGCTGAAGGAGCTTTTGAAGCTGTTTGAAGGAGTACACTTGTCCTCTCTGAGCACATAAAATGTATGAGCAGCAGGACGAGGACTAGTTTAACAAGGCATGACAACAAATTGATTTAAATGGCCAGAAATCATTGTGGACTGGTGCACTGGTTTGGCACGGTTTGGTTTGGGTAGCAGGGGGGCCACAAAGATGGCTCCTTTGAGAAGCTGCTGAAAGCTTCCCACCGTGTCTGACAACTGGAAATCAGAAAATTCTTTCTGACTGTTAGAGAAGTGGTAGTAACACCTTGTGAATAATGGGATGTAGAAAGATCTATCTAATATTGTAAAGGAAAGGAAGCATTTATGAACATACCGATGTATCTCAGACAATCACATCACAGTGATGTGATTGTCTGAGATAGCGCAGACTGAACTTCAGCACCCAGAAGGTCCCCTCTGGATCCTGAGAAAGTCTACTGGTGACTTTTGGGTCAATTCCTCAAAGCTAGGGCAGCAATGGTGAGTGGCTGTTAGACCTTAGGTGGTAAAAGACATAATAACCTACAGTATGATATATCTTAACATCTTATTAGGAGACTAATGCCTTCATCGTTCTTAGAGGAAGCTTGGTAAGACTACAGATATAAGTATTCTTTGCTGAGCTTTTCATTTTGAAGACAAAGCCTGAATCTTGCTGTAATTGATTGTTATGGCTTGTGCCAACAGTTCTCAAAGACTGTAGCTTCCTGTTAAAAAAGGTAACTTGTTTGTATTAGTTTTTGTCAACCGCATGGATACCTCAGGTTATTGACTGGTAATTTACATGCTCCTTTGTTGTCATTAACTGTTTTTTACTTTGAGTTTTTAGTACTCAAGTAGTTCAGTATGAGATTATATCACTCTCTTATATTACTGGAAGTGAATAATAAGAGGTGGCAAAACTGTGATCAGAATTTTTAATTTTAAAAAAAAAATTCTTCCAAAAGGACTGCAGTTTCTAAACTACTGAAGTATGTCTGCCTGTAACTGCTGATCACCTTCACCTTCCTCCTGTGCAGCTTAGTTTTCCTATTGACACTTCCCTTGATCTTAGCTGGAATTGCCATGTTCAGGTAATTCATGGACAGGCCCTTAAAACAAAAGTTCTTTAAAGCAAATCATAAAGCTTCATGATATTGGAGGTCTGATATCTTCAAAGCCCATCAGTGCTAGCAGACTGGATTCTATTAAAAAACAAACTTTAGCACTTTGATAGAGAATAAACATACATACAGCATCAGCTTTCCAGCACAATACAGGCAGTAATTAGGCTAATAATCAGTTACAATCACAGAGACCTTGACAGAGATTTATGCTGCAACATCCCCACAAATGATGATGCAACAAAGCCCTTGAGCATGTGCATAACTAAAGTAAATTAATGGTGTCCTGGGTTTCATTGAAACTGTTTGCCAGTTTACAATCATGCATCTATTTAAGAGTTGCTGGGTAAGGACAAAGCCTTTTATAGATTGAAAATGCTATACAAATTTCATCTTATAACAATTGTGTGTGTGTTACACATTGGCTACTTGATACTGGCAGTTTGTTGTACTGTTAATTTTGTTCCCTTGTATATTGTATATAATCAATTGCTGGAAAATTTTCTATGTCAGGAAATGGATACATGACTTGTATAAAAACTGCATCTATAACTTCATCTAAAAAGCTGTCATAACTCAGTCAACATCTTAAATAAATGCAGAGGGAATAATTTTATCTCTAACTTGGTAGCTGAAACCCAGCCCCTTCCAGCTGTCAACAAATATAAGAGAAGATACTTTACCTCTATTTTCAGGTACCCAAATGTTTTGTAACTTATTGGCACTAAACTCTTTAGCAGCACATCATAAGTTTTTTCTTGTTTTCTTACCTTCTGTCAGAAATAATTAACTACCGGAAACACTAAAATGATTTTTGTTACTATAAATGCAGTCCTGCATTTAGTAACACCTTATGTTGTAAATATCAGTGCTCATACTACTAGAAATATTTAAAAAATAAGACGGTACACAGTGGAAAAGATGGACCTTATGGAGCTCCATCACTCAGTACATCAGTGTATTAAAACAGATGGTATGACAAGTACTGCCCTTTACAGCCTGACTCACAACGCACTCATTTACAAAATTAGATGTGAACTAACTTACCATGCTGCTCTGATAGTGTTTTGTGTACACTTTGTATGAGATTTCAATGATTATACAAGTGTGGGGGCAAGGGAGAGTTAGGCACTATGATAACAATTACTAAAAAAAGGTCCCTCGTAAGATCTTGGGGTTTTTGGTCACAGAAACCATAACCATGTCAATTTTAAACCTTACTGATGCTACAGAGCTTCACCGTAATTGCTACCAGAAGAAGGAAATTAGAGGGTTTGGCAGGAGAATGAAGGAAATGAAAGAGTCTCTCATGAAAAATATCTCTCCTGTATGCGGTCAGTCCTGATCTAAGAGGAATGGGGAACTGTAGTAGCAGCTTATATCATAACTTATCAAAACTGACAAGGGTGTGATTTCAGTAGCTTTAGCTGCGATCAAATACAGAATAAGAAATGAGTTTGAAAAGAAAATTCTTTCAATTAAAAGAAAATATCACATCTATGAAGAAAATGCATTTCTCTAGTCAGGGAAATGCAACACATTCTCACTTTGCTCTCAGGCAGGCATCAGGTAAGGATGTCACACAGTAATTTCTAGTGCAGGCAAGTGCTGTCTGCTGGACACATAAAGTATGCTGGGTTCTCACTCGAGGCATACTGCTAGTCCATTGCACTCAAGTGAAGTTAAAGTTCATAAAGAATTCATTAGTACTGGAGTTATACTGCACATCATAGATATCATCAAAAAGCATACATATACTTGTGTATATTTTAGAAATTGTCTCTGTGGCTTTTGCAGACCTTCACAGGTATAGGCACAAAATACTCGTAGTATGGATCAAGAATTGAGTGCAGTGCAAATGTCAGCTTTTCAAACTGAATAATGAAAGGACATGTTGGAAGAATATTTTAGACATTTCTAACTGTACTGGAACATGCCTTAGATCTTGCTGCTGGAACACTGGACTCTGAAAGAGGACCTGCAAAGGCACCAGACCTTTTTTATGTGTGTCAGTGATGGAACCCAGAAATGAGAGTTAGGTGTTTAAACCTTATGTTCAGTTAGCATTCATCATAGAGGAGGGAATTGCCTAGAGAGGCCAGGAGAGAAGCATATTTGAAGTAAATCCTAAAACCTGTCCTCTCAAATCTCGGACATTTTATTCCACGGTATCATGAAGAACTGTCAGGTTACTGACTGTTGGTTAGAGCCAATTCAGAGAGAGTTGTGGAAATGCCTCAATTCTTGGATCTCCTGTATTGAGACTTTGGATATTTCAGCTGTGTCAAAGCCAAAGTGTTTCTGGGCATTTAGAGAACCAAACTTTAAGCATGGAGGGAAGATTTTGAAGCTTTGGTTATAGCTGAGAAGGGATTTATGGGACTGCAGGATTGTATTGTACTGCTTGAATTGTGATCAAGTTGGCCTGTATATGTCTTCTTTTTTATCTGTCTGAAGGGAGACTTCCGTAAACTCCAATGACTTTAAGGTGGTCTAAAATGTCAGCATGGGTACATAAAGATGAGCATATGCTTCTTAATTTGAAAGAATATAAGGTTTGGGGGGAGAGAGAGCTACTCTTTATCACTAATAATGTTAGTGAGTTGCATATCATTGCAAGAAGCTGTGAAAACATGTCCACGTTAAGCTCTCAAGATGGATTTAACACTGCTTATCTAAAGTTAGTGTTATCAATTCTTGTTTCATGTTTCAGTGTTGAATTTCATTTTTACTGGGATGAGAAGAATTAAATATGTATTGGAGCCCAGACTGATTCTGTTGTTTGCTTTTTAGGATTTTATTTTCCATGGGACTACTTTTGTCTTTTATTTTGGAGCATTTCTACTGCAAGCAGCAACTACATCTCTGCATCACCTTCCCTGCAAATCCAACTCCACCACACAAGAGAGGATTCTAAGTGGCCATGAATATAACATAAGCATAGCAGCCTCGGTATGTGTTTCATATATTTCTATCAGGAGAAGACAAGTCTGTAGCAAGCAGTTGTAGCCAGCCATTCAACTCGGGAATTTAACAGCAAACTGGAATAGAAAGAGGAGCTGAGAGAGAAAGAATTGCCTTTGAGAGCAGCAAATAGTATCTAACAGCAACATGCAAAAATATTGGTATAAGCTAATGCTAATGGGATAGCTACTCTTCAGTATAGTGTAGAGTTGCTGCTCTTCACTGTAGTGTTTTAAATATGTGATCACTACAGCTTATAATTTTAAGACAAGGTATTTTTTAAAAACAGTTTTGGTTATTAGAATAAAAAGATAACAACTGAGCCTTTACCAGTGGATGAGGTATGAAATTTACACCTGTGCTCAAAATTCCAGTTGCCTTTTTTATACCATTTAGATAGTTCTGAACATGCCATGGAGATAAAAAAATTTGGACTAGGTCTTCATGAAGCTCCACATATGTACTTACTACATCAGGATCCTGCTGTCTCTTATTGCATTTATTAGAGTGCTTTTCTTGATAGCCTAAGCCAGAATGCATTTTTCTCACTGCAGTTGCATCATCACTGAATCAATGTATTTGATGATGTGGGTGAGCATAGCTGAATCAGAAAATATACCAGGCTTTAGTTTTCATCCTGGCTGGATTCTTCAGGGGTGCATAGAGGTGTGTCAGGTAGGCTTAACTTAAAGAACTCAAACCACTGCCCTTAATTTTTTGTTCCATCTAGAGAGTCTTGCATACCAGGGAACTGTATATATTTATTAAGCTTCTAAACCCTTTGTGATTATTTATTGTCCTTAAACTCTGCGAACCATAGATTTTGCACAGTAAGCACGTTCAGTTCATCTTAAGATAAAACAGATGAGCATAAGATGTAAGATTGACATTCTGTCTGCAAGAGAAGAATAGAAAAGAGAAGCTGTCACGGGTTTGGAGACAAATTTCAGTAGAAAACACCCTGGAACGAGCATTTCCTCTAAAAGGGCTTCAATAACTCCCTTTTCTTCTGCCAATGAGAGAAATTGATACTAGTGGGTGAAAGTGAAAAAAACCCTGTTTATTAACAACAACAACAACAAAAACAAACAAAAAAGGGGGAGCCTGAAAGACACAGAAAGAGAAGGAAGAGAAAAAATAAATCTGAACCTTACACCCTCCCCCACCTCGTCGTGTGGCCGAGAGACAAAGACTGGTGACTGCCCATCTTTGTCTCTGTGAGAGGAGGAGAAACAGAGTTCACGAAGCGGCTGGGAACCTCTTGGATTTCTGGCATGGCTCTTCTCCTCGCAGCTGGCGAAGATGGTGGAGTTTAATGTCCCTTCTTTCGCTGGCTCAGTCTTTCCGGGGTTCGGACCGGCCAGAGCTGTCCCGCAGGCTTCCCGGGCCAGAGAGAAAAAAAACCCAAAAAAACTGCTGAAAAGATTTGCCAGTGAAAAGCCTCCAGGCCAGGGGAAGGAAATAAACATTTTGCTTCATGCTAGCAAAAAAAAAGAGAAGAAACAAAACCAGAAAACACCTAATCCAACAAAAGGAACAATGTAGCATCCTGGTCCACCCTGTTCGGAGAGCGAGAGCTTGAACAGAGCCCACCCAGGAGCCCAAGGCTCCCTGCCCCATCCCCCAGCTCCATCCTAAAGCTAAGCAACTGTTTTCTGGGCATAAAGCACAGTTAGGGAATAAAGCATCCTAAAATCACCCCAAGACATAAGCCTTTTTCTCTGGAAGCCAGTCCCTGAAGAGGTGAAGTGGGCGTGCCAGTGTGCCAAGGCCAGAGTTCCTCACATCACCCACCTGCCAGTACCGCACTCAGCGCATCCGATCCCTGGGTGGCCGTGTGGCACAAGGACAGAGGCGGGGTCCCAGCTGTGCCTGAACTAAGGGAGGTTCTTTATACTAAGCAAACATCTCAAATTCTACCCTGAAGTGTACCTCTTCTGTCCTAGTTTACTGTGTTCAGATCCCACTGAATATATGGTCACTGCAGTCATTTTGTCTGACAACAGAATACTGGGCACTCCAAGAAACCATTCCCTGCTTCCATACTACTTTTTTTTAAGGGAGAATTCAGTTCTTCAAGCCCCTCAAATCCTTATCAAGACAGAGGAGGAGAAGACTCTTTTGTAGCTTGCCTCAATGTCTTAATTAAGAGATGCTGGAAAACGGTGAATGAGATAAATGTAGTCTTTAGTGTCTTTGCATTTTTTGCAGAAGTGTACATTTAGGAAGTCAAAACATACAGAAAAAGATTTTAAATCTTTAAAATATTTCATTAAAACAGTCCTGTGAGCCGCAAGACAAAAAGTAAAAAAGTTGCTAACATTCTGTCTTTTAAGATGACATTTATATACCATGATTAGAAATATATATATGTTCATTTTTACAGGTGATGGTTCTATGATATAGCATTTATTCAAAACTTTAATTACTCAAATCAACACTTTTATATAAAGCAAAGGATGATTGAATTGGTATATTACAAGAGATAGAATTCATTGTTATCACTGGACAATATGAGAAATGTTTTTTCAGAAATTCAGTTTCTCATTTCTTCTGTCCAGTGTACATTACATACTCACTTTCATTGTGGCATAACCTTCAGTTCAAATCTATCCAATTCAGTTCTTCAGCAGGAGCAACTTTCCTGG
The DNA here is from genome assembly GCA_013398955.1 of Callaeas wilsoni. Taxonomy (NCBI): domain Eukaryota; kingdom Metazoa; phylum Chordata; class Aves; order Passeriformes; family Callaeidae; genus Callaeas; species Callaeas wilsoni. Next base: position 47,844 of record VWPU01018648.1, on the reverse strand, counting down.
CATTGCCTGGGAAGTTGTTCTAATGGCTGAATGTCCGGTCAAGGAGGCCAGATATGGAGTTGTTTCTGTATTTCTGCAAATAAAAGAGTTCTGCTATTTAGAGGGATGTCTTCTTTGATGTTTGCTGGGGTAAAGGCGTTCAGTTGGAAATATCTGAGATTGGTATTTGATCAGTCTAGATAAGAGAACTGAAATACACAGTGTACATACACATGTTTACTTTTCATCATAACTTATGCAGAAATTCTATTTCATATTTTATTTCAAAACCTCTGCTGAAGCAAGCAAGTGAAAAGTAGTAACATGAGGTAGTAGTAAAATGGGGTTATTACTGAGAAGTTCCTGAGAAAACTTCGGAGGATCCCAAACCTATCTTTCCCTTATTAAACATTTTCGTTGGGGGAGGTACCTTTTGGATTACTTGTGTTCCTGTATTCATTTAGAATAGAAAAATATTGTAGAACAATATGTGTGATTCACTTTTTTCTTTTTTCTTCCTTTTTTTTTTCTCTGCTCCTCCTCTAGATTTTTGCCTTTGCAACAGCTATTTGTTACGGTTGCAGCACAGCCCTGGCATTAAGGAGATGGAGGCTAAATAACAGTTGAAGAGAGGTTAAAGCCCACGTGTTCTACTTCAGATCAAATTAAGTGCTACTTGTCTGTTTTACTGTAATTTAATTCTAAAAAGACTTTTTTTTTTCCCTGTTTAAAATCTGTTTTAAATGCAAGTAACCCCTAATCAGGATTTCTTCAACCGAAAAAAGTTTCCATCTCTTCCCTTTCTAATATTTACTTTTACTGTGTACTCGTTGTAAATGTACTCATTGTAGGGTATTAGAGAGTTTAAGGATAAAGAGATATGTCATTAGCAGACAACAGAACTCCAGTGCTACACCAGAAGAAGAAGAAAATGGAAACCAAGCCAAGATGTTAACTGCACAGGCAGCTAAAAAGCTCCCACCTTGTTAAGCCTTGGGATTAAGTGCTTTGCAGCTTTACAGTGCACTCCACACCGGTAGAACCTTGAGGCTCCTGGTAGAGTCATGGGTGTTCTGTGTGCTGCCCTTTGCATGATCAGAGCCCAAACTGCCTTTGAAATTCCGACTTAGTATATATGTGTTATTATCTTTGATGTACAGAGAAAATATTTTAAAAGACCATCCAGTGAAATCTTTTTATACTCTCTTACAGCTATGTCTGGCTAGGGTAACCTGAGCGTTAAAGCTTAGTGTGTTCCATACTAGATGAAAACTGGGACTTTCAATCAGTAGTTTGTTAGTTTTAGGAATTTAGCTTAGTCAGATCTATTTATACTACAAAACAAAACAGTGCATTCGTGTTGTATGTATATACATGGTGTATTTTTGTTTAACAGGAATTTTTGCACTGTTTAACTTTGTTGGAGTATAGCTTTGTTCTTGCTACTTCAAGTGCTGCATTTGTTAGGTATTATGTGAGTCAATATCATTTGAATGGAATGTTAACAAATAGTGAATAATATCTGACCTCAGTTCTTGCAGTGTGTTATTTGTTGCATTCTAAAGCTGCAGTGTTGTAAAGGTGTTTTTATTTGGACAGATGCCTATGCAACATCTTACTGAAAGCAGTGGAATGCAAAGCGGTCCGCCCACTATGGAGTTTGCTTTTCGCACGAATGATGTTTGATTGAGCCTCTCTTAAGTATCTTGGTGTATGATGACATGCAATATTATATACAGAAAATTGATTTAGCAAAACTAGACGATAGCATTGTGCTCTGCTCCCTGACACTCATGTCGTTTTGCACATGGTGAAGCTTTTTGTTATTTTGCTAGTAAATAATTTTTGCTTTTGTGAATAGTGCCAAAAAGATAAGCTGGGACAATAAAGGCTCCCTGTCGTTTGTAAAACAACTTGTTCACTACATCTTGCCAGTGCACCTGATTATTCTGCAGAGACCAGCAGTGGTTGTGCAAGGGAAGACAGGATTTCCTTTGTTCCCAGGCCTACTCGTTCTCCTTGAGCCAACAAGGGTGTCTGCCATGGAGGTTACTTTATCAAATTTGTCAGGCACAAGGATCTCCAAGTGGCAGCCACCCTCAGCAGTGCCCTGCTGATCCAGGGCAGGTTCTTGTGGGTGGCACAGCAGCGAGTGGCACCCTTCTGACTATGGAACCACTCAGTCGTCCTGAATTACTACAATGGGATGTTGTCATGTATCTGTTTTCTGAACGTTTTTTTCTTCTAAAGATTTTGTACCCTGGCTGATTTTTTCCCCCCTAATTCTCTTATTGCATTGAAACTTTTGTGAACATTTTATCTAGAGCCATATACTTTAAAAAATACTTCATATTGTATAAAATATATTTACACTGGAGTATATGGATGAAAGCATATAACAAAGACTTATGCTAAGCAGCATTAAAGTTACTTAATATATTTATGGCAGTAGTCTGGTTATTAATTTTGTCTTTGGAACGTGTCAAAAAAACTACCTTGCTACTCTGACTCACCTGATGCTAGACATACAAAATTGAGGCTAAGATTTCATGAGAAGGCGCAGTTGCATTGGGGCTAGTTTCACATACATTTAGCTAGTTTCACAGCTAGTTTGCCATGTGGCACTGTGTGAATATTGGTGAGAAGAGTAAAGTCAGTCACAACGTTTCAAACAGATGCTGAGCTTTGGTTTGGTTTCTCCTGTATCCTGCAACCTGGGTGTGCCCTGCACAGACTGTGCATGCCACAGCTGCAGTCTCTGCAGCCAGCTGAGATCATGGAGGGCAGATCTTAGTGTTTTGCCTATTTAAACCTACAGAGTATGAATCCCACACACGGAGTCAGTTAAAAAGCTGTCCAAGCTTAGTTGGCATTTGTATCTAACCTCCACGTTCAAACCTGAGGTGTAAAACCCTTGGCTGGTGAGTGCTACTCAAGTCTCTTAATCTACTTGTGGAAGTCCAGATCACAGAGTGCAGTTAGCGTAGCATGGAGACTGTTTGCATAGTTATGAAAGACTGAACTTTCCCTCTTAAGTTATCAAAGACAAACAAAGGACAGAGAAGAGATAAAGGTAAAAACTACAGTAATGAAGAACAACTTTCACAGCTAAAATGGAGTGAAAGAATAGAATTTCTGTGTTAGTATGGACAGAGTTTTGCTGTACTTTGAGGAAGATCTATGGATGGTAAAACCAGAACATGCAATTATATTCTTTCAGAAAAAAAAAAAAGGAAAAAAGTCAGTAGTTAATTTTGTATTACTTTATACTGGGAGCTAAAATAGTAGGTGTGACTTAGAAATGGTATGTGCATGCTGGATGTATGCAAATACTGATACGGGAATAATATGTAATCCTTGTGATAGGTATTCCAGGGAAAATGTGCAGGCTGGTTCTAAAAACTCTTTCTTCCTTGTAAGAAAATTCCTCCAAGCCTACGACCTTGAAGGACACAAGCTTGGACCTCTCCAAAGAATGGAAGGTGTAGGGGGGGACATAGGGAGATAATTTATCTCAATTAATTTAAGGTGAAAGGAGCAAGACCACAGATGGCAAAGAGCATTTTCATCAGACATCTCTATTTGATGTGAAGCTGCAGTGCAGCAGTATATAAGGTACCATGCAGGTCCCTACTCTTAGAAAATAATTCATGGTGTTTTGGATAGCACTGTGTGGTAGCTTCTGGTAAATAAGAAGGAGCCTCAAAGGAGACTTTCCTTCAAAGGGTGCAGATATAAGCAAAAGTTACTGCAGTTACTCTCTTTCTAAAGAGAAATGAAAGTGCATGTTAGAAAGCTAAAATTTTGTTAGAATTTTGGCAGAAAATATGCACAGCATGTGCTTCACAGAGGTCCTGACTCTGCTTCTGCCTTGCTGAATAACTGGAAATAATCCAAAGTGACATGGGTCCTGCAGGATTATTGATCTGCACGGGATCAGTCTGTTCAGATTCTCATTATTTCTCTGGCTGTGTACATTGGTTATAACTCCTGACATGAGTAATGTTGTGCTGCTGTAAAATGCTTCCTTAAAATACAGCTGTAAACCAGAGGTTTTAAAAGAGAGAGGCAGAACTAGTGACTACACAAACCTGTGTCCTTCATAAAAATAAAACCACTGGATAATCACTAGACCTCTGTCTTCTCTTTTGCTTCCAAAACCAGATGACAGTGCTGACTCCTGTTCCACTTCCTCTAATTGTTGTAGTTTTGCATTTGCTTTATAACTTTGAAGAATTCATATATTCATAATTTCATAATTTCTCCATCTGAATTTCAGAAAATAATGTTAGGAGACCTTAAAACTTGTTTGTTCCATTTTTATCTAGACGCTGTGAAATTGGTTTCTGAACAAAAGTGTCTTGATGCATTTTGTGCTTCTCTGCCAGGCTGCCCAAGTCGTACAGAAAGGCTTCCCAGATTTTTGTCCAAAGATAACAGTGAACTATTAGTTCTCAGACTGAGATGCAAATAGAACATTGCTCTTTTCAATCTTACCAAAAAAAACCAAACTTGAAAGTGAGAGCATGTTGTCTTTCTTTCTTAGCTGTATTTGTACAATTGACACAGTAGTCTTTGTTGAGACGTAAAGAAAACCAGAAAGGAAAAAAAAAGAAGGAAAAGCAAATCTTATGTACTAAAATTAGAAATTGAAAGTATTTAATTTTTTTTTAAGAATGTGAATTCAGCAAGACTGTTCTCTTTTCTCCTACCTTCATTTGCTCAATTATGGTGTTTCTGTAAACACCCTTATAACCTGACCAGCTCAGAATTTACTGTATTTGTCCTCAAGCTGCTCCTGTAGAGAAGATAAGTGCTATTCCCATTTCACAGGTGGAAAACTTGGATGCAGAGACACTGAACAACAACTTGCTTGCCAGAGGCCTCTCTCAGGAGATCTCTAGTGGAGCAGGAAGAGGAAACCTGGTTTCTCAAGTGAGAGTTTCTTGGTGCCTTGCCCAGCAGGCCCTACTGCTGCCTGCTGTGGGCTGGAAGGAAGCACTGTACTGTGGGTTCTATGTGACCCGACGCCACTCCTGTCACTGTCACGGTGGTAGTATTCTGGCAATTAGTTACATGGGGTTAAAAGGCAGAATGACTGTTTGTGGAGGATTAGGAGTCAAAGGGAGGTTTGAAGTGCCAAATCGGCATTCCTAGATCGAACATCATAGTTTCTGGGTGTTCTAACAGATTTTGGTTATCCAGTTGTAAATAGACTATGTGGAGTTCCTGTTTGAGGTGTTGATCTACCCTCTGCATCTTAAGAGGGGATAAAGGTCCTCAGGAATCTCTAGGTTTCAGATGCTCCCTGCTATATGACATGTTTGAGCCCTAAATTCTTGGTGCTAGCAAAATACTACCCGCCCTTAGCCTGCCAGGACACAGCACCTTTCAGTTCAGAAACCTGAGCTAAGTTTTGGCAACTAACCTGTCAGGTCACCTTTCAAGGGAACACAATGATCAAACTAGGTTATGTCTAGGTGTGGTTTTAACATCTTTCTTGCCATGAGATAACTGCAAATGTTGGTAAAGATTCTGGAGATTGTGGACAACATATTCATACACTTATGTCCAGAGTTACTGTGCCTGGCTACAGAGTGGCTCTTAAGCAAGGACTGAACCCTATGGATCCATACAGGGTTTGATTATGGTTGCAGCATTATTTGTAATCTTAAAAGAATGACTGCAGATTTTAATCTCATCCAAACACCTTTTCCTGGTCGTCTGAGCAAGGTGTCATCTCTGTCATTGGACCAGTGCTGTGACACAAGAAACAGCAAATCAGAACAAACCTAAGAAGAGCTCTGCATACCTTGAAGAGAAAAGCATCATAGAATAGTTTGGCTTTGGAAGGGATCTGGAAGGTTCTACACTCCTCCTGCTGCAGAGCTGGGACCTCCCACAGTTGTGTTGCCCTGTACAAAGGTGCTGGGACTCCGTGTGATCTGATTGCCTGCTTGAGCAGTTCTCCTTGCAGTGCCCACCAGTGATTGGCTTTGAACATCACATTGTTACAAGTTGTTTGGGTTCAATAAGCTTTACCAAACAAAACAATGAGGGAAAAACTCTTTTATTTCCATATAAAATAGAAGTGTGGAAGATTTGCTGACTTATGTTTTGTCTCACACAAGAATCACAGCCATTTTTTTTCATGATTATTTTGAAAGTGCAAAACATACTTTAGCATAACTTAATAATGTAATTAATGATATCACTCCATAGGTGTTACTCCTCACAAACTGCATGGCCTGGAAGTATTTCCAGACTCCTGGGTCCAGATGAACACCCCAGCTAGATTGCATCTGTATGCCTCTGTAAGAACTAAAACAGCATCTTCCCTTTTCCCTGCCTCTTCCCCATTTTTGGCAAATAAAAAGAGAGCTGCAGCATGATCTAGACAGGCTGGACAACTCAAAAAACTAATGTGGTGTGTTAGAGTATGATTCACTCTTCAGTAGCACTCGTGGGCATAGATGGGCTTGAGGTGGTTCCACCAAGATAAGATACAAAGTTATGGCAAATGGGGAAATGGGGTGGGGGCCCTACCGGATAGAAAAGGTGCATAAGAGCTCAGTACTTGGCTACGATTGCTTCCTGTATAAAATCTGGCATCGAATCCAGCACTTAGCTACTGAATATACCTGTTTTTCAAACTGCTAATACCTTGGCCTGGGATCTAAAGCCCTGGGGAACCTGTAGGGCCAGCTTAGAGCTTTGGGCTGTTGGAATAAGAGGCAAGGTGAATCATCACCAGATACTTTAACCCAAAATTCAGGAGTGGAGGAGAAAGAGAATTGTTTGCAGGTCCCTTTTCCAACTTGTTACTAGCTCTAAGAGTTGAGAGAAGGTCAGGAACAGTTCCCCTCTACTTCCATCCCTTGGCTGCAATCACTATGGACCCAGAATGAGCTGCAGGACAGAAAGGATGAGAACTTGTACAAAATAATCTGAGTTCTAAGATACACCTGACCTACCCACAGCAGTGACAGCTGTTCCTGGGTCAAGTCCAAGATCCATCCCCCGACCTAAAATAAAAATCCATAAAATAAATTAATAAAAATTAAAATAAAAATAATGAAATTTTCAAACAACAAGCCTGAGTCTTAGCTGGAGCAAATGTTCTTAGATAAAGACAGTTACCTCAGAGGGAAATTTAATGGTGAACAAGAAGTCAAATTGTTCTTTTAGTTATATAAATGCAACTTCTTTTGAGGTCTAGTTGCCAGTGAGGAATTTCACTAATCAAAGTAAAAGCAGAATTTCCCCTCAGCACTAAGTAGAGCTGACCTTTGAAACAAATGGAATTACGAATTCCTTGGCCTTGTGTCATTTGCTATTTCTTTTAAGGCTCCTGCTGCCTGGGTAGTTGCTGCTGGGATATGTTGCTGCTGCTCTTACGGGACAAATAGTGTTTGTGGCCATGGCAGGCTCAGAACGTGTGAAGACTCCAAGATAAAAATCCAGCACTTGTAGAATCTCATTATTTTGGAGGACCTGACTTATAGCTTGTGAATTGTTTAGGGTCGGCAGTGTTGGGCAGGGTATTTGAGGTACAATATCACATAAAGCTCCTAAGATGAAAACCTTCTACCTTATCATCAAGTTACAGGCTGGCCGAAAGGATAGCAGGAGAAGAGATCCATTCTGAGTTTACTTGCATCCAGTGCACTGTAACTTTTTCGGTAAGAGGAGCCCCCCGAAGAGGAGAGGAGAGAGCGGCTGCCGGGTGCCCAGGGCGGTGCGTGCCGGCAGATGGAGCCGCAGCGCCGGGAGCCGCTCCCGCCGCAGGGACAGCCCTGCCAGCGTCACCCTGAATAAACAAAGCTCCCAGGACTGCAGTTAGGGCTATTCGCTGTAACTTAGGTGATTCATCTGAAAGAACCAGGCTTGCTTTTTCATCTTTTTATTACAAGGAGGCATAGCAACAACTTAGCGTTGTGCATGACTTCGTACCTCTGTTGTTATGGTTGTATTACAAATTTCATATTTATCAAGAGCAATCCCAGGACACTAATACAGTGCAAAGTCCCTTTTTGTGAAGCTAAGAAGTAGCTGGAGACAGTATCCTTCACTCTTCTCCCTGCAGGACACAATTGGCTTCATTGACTTCTATAAATCATTTGTGGTTGAAATCCATGTAGCTCCACTAGGTTAGAGAAATAGAAACTAGCCTTCAAACCTTAAGGAGGTTTTGGAGGGTTTTCTTTTTCCTAGGGAGTTATAAAAGTTAAACAGGTCAACTAATATAAAAAGACAACTGAACCAGCTCATACCATGGAGTCGCTGTCATTGCATAGTTTGGGGGTGATACTAAGTTATTTTTAGTCAGTCAAGTTCTGGGCAGGCCATGAGGACATCACCAAACTGAGTTGGCTCAAATATGGCAGATGAACTTTAATATAGATAAATCCAGGGCAATGCATCTAGGAAAAAGTTATCCACATTAGACCTGGAACTGAGAGTTATAACTTAGGAAAGAGACCTCTGAGCCATTACTGATGGTTCTCTGAAATCATCAGCTCAGTATGCAACGGCAAAAAAAATCCAATAAATTGTTGGAACTCATATGAAAGTTATTAGGAACAGGACAGGGGGTGTAATGTTACTGCTACACAAAAAACAAACAAACAAACAAAACTCCAAAAAGCCCTGTGGCGCATTCATGTAAAGGGCAGCAAAAATGGTTGAGGTGTTGAAGTTGATGTCTTACGAAGGCTAAAAATACTGGGACTCCACTCAGGAGTGAAGGAGACAATGGAGTGAGGTAATGATGATTTACCAAATGATGAAGATGTTGGTTCTACCAAACATGCAACTGTTGTTTACAGGGACCTTGTATGGGATCTAGGGGACACTTGAGGCAACTACCAAATGATTGGTTTAAAGGAGATAAAAGAAAGTATTTGCTGACACAGTGAGCAGTGAACCTCTGGAGCTTGCCAACACAGGAGCTTGTGGAGGCAGTGTTAGCATGTTCAAAAAGGGATTAGACAAATTAACGTGTCTTTATGCTAAAAGGATAAGGCAGGAGCATACCCTCTAGTATCCTTAATCCAACAGTTATGAATGCTGCTTATTAGGGGGAAAGGACTGCACATAACAACCAGCCTCACATGGTCTTCCTAAACAGCCTCTCTTCTTGCCACCACTGGAAGCAGAGCAGCGGGTGAGGCAGCTCATTATGGCAATCGACAGGCTGTCTCTTATATGCAGCTTGTGACTTCTTCCCCTTGGCGAAGTTCCTCTGGATACAGAGGGATACAGCCTCCCCTGCACACTCAGTCCTTGCCCCATCACCAAAATGCTGAGTTCATTGGCCAGCTGATAGTTTAAAATCAAGGCAGGTAAATTAAGATTTTTTGGAAAAGGTGCAACTTGTATATCCTAGCTTGATTTGGTACAAATGAATAACAGTGTTGGCTCCTGGTCCTTCACAAGGCAGTGGGAGAACAAGAGGTAAAATCAGGTCGTGCTCTTATACATAGTTTTGGGAGCAGTAAATAGGTACAAGACAAGATGCCCAAGTCAGCTGAGGAGGTTCTACCTTACCTTTCAGTACTGCTCCTCAGACTCTCTCCAAAACCATTTTTCAGCAGTGACAAGCTGAAAGCTAATTGTCAAAACTAAATATATACAAAGTAATTGAAAAAAGATTAATGAAATTTCCATGTTATCCCTTAGATACTTCCTGGCCTTTTTCTCCAGTTCATTACCTTCTTCTAAGATCCGCGAGGGCTGGGCTGTCCTTACGCATGTGCACATGCACACAAACACACACGCACAGACACCAACACGCGCTCACAGTTGCTCATCCCACTTGGTTCAGTCATTCCCTCTGCTCCATCTTTTTATTTTCCTTTAATACAGTCCCAGTTTCCTCTGTGTAGTGTTTTCAGGCCCTGTGTGCCTTGCTGGTGTTTCATCCCCACCTCTTCTCATAGTCCTTGTGTCATGTTTTAATATTCCCTGTTGTCAGGCTTAACTGACTCTTCACTTGTGTTAGACACAAGACGGCGATGTCATGCTCCAAGTGACTTGAGCAGGGCTGTGGGACTTCAGGTAACCCAGGAGTTACATTCTGCTGCCGGACATGCCACTAGTTCTGTGTGTTGAGTGAGGGGCCTCAGAGGTGGTCAGGTACCTGCCTTCCCCTTGTAAACATGCAGCTGCTTGGTAATATGAATACAGGATCATTTTTTCACTATAGGCCAAGCAGTTTTTCCCAGTTACTCTTTTTGAAAGGATCGAATGACTTTTGATGAAACCTTTCCCGGACAGTTCCGCAGAAAATAAGCAACCAGCATGGAGAATTGGTTTAAAATCTGGGAAATCATAAGCAATTGGAAAAGCCTTTCAAAGGAAAGTGTTACATTTCTTTAATGATAGGCAATGCTTCCTGCTCTGGCCATAGCATCTTTAAAGCCTTCACACCAACAAGTCTCCTTAACACTGAAGCCACACTGTCTTTTTTTGACAAAATTCCAGCTGTATGATCATCCCTGGAAAATGCTTGTATTGTTATGACCAAATTGACTCAATTACAATCTAAATGCCATTTTTCTGAAGTAAATGAGACTGAGTTTGCTATTCAGACTGAGGGAAGTATTTGCCACTTTTAAAGTCCCCCTTTTCCCTGAGCATATGTACTACTTTCTGGGAGATCTGAAGCTGAGGACCTCTTCTCCTACTGCTGTGGAGCAGCTGTCTTGGCTTGTTCAGCTGTGCCAGCTCACATCAGCTGAGGATCCAACCTGGTCTTTAATAAAGTTCCTTTTGAGCCCTTATGCTTTGTTTTCGTTTACCTAGCAATCACCAGGATGGTGAGGGACAACTGACAATAAGACCAATGGCTCTCTGAGAGAGATATGAGCACACAGGGGCAGGTGGAGAGGACAAACTCCAGCAGCAGTGTTTCAGAGGTTCACAATAACTCACTTCCCTCAGAAAATATTCTTTATTTGAATATCCATTAAAGGGTAGCAAGTAACCACAGGATGCCATATAACTCTGGGTTATAGCTCTCAGCAGAGAGGCTGCACAGCTTCCTGGATTGTCTTTAACAGGAGGCGAGGCAGATCTGGAAAGCTTTCCATTTTCCAGCCTGCTGGCTTTAGCAATAATGTCATGTAAGTCCAAAGGGAGACAAGTGACCTTCCAGCTCATGCTATTGTGCTGGTAACACACATAAACAAAGCCTGTAGCTAGAGGGGGAAGAATTTCACCAAAAACAAGGTCTAAGGAGAAGTCCTTTCCTTTGCACCGTTTCATATAACCCCCCTGTGATGAAAGCTCTCCTAAGTGACTGGTGTTTTCATCCTCTATTCCCCTAAGGGGTTTAAACTCACCTCTCCCACTGTCAAAAGAGATCCTTAAACACCACACTCTCATCGAGGCTGGAATAGCTCACAAACATACACACACACGATGAGTTTGTATCATAGTGAATAAAGGGGCGTTGTGTTCACATGGTGACAGCCATCAGTAAACTTCAGGTGATAATCATTTTCCCATCATCCTTGTCATCCATTACCAAAGGGCTATAGAATATCTCTGACAGGCTACAGGTTAAAATCTTAATAGCTGTAGAAGATGGTCAAATCCTTGGACCATTATATCATTACTAGTACCCATAGCCACTATCAGCCTGGATGGATTTTCCACTCTTCTGACAGCACACGGTGTGCTGATATCTGTCCCCAAATGTAGTCTCAGGTGAGCTTGCTTCCAATGGCAATTTTGGACATCCTCACCCTGGTTGCTGCTGCCAGCCCAAGGATGCTACTGCATGTCCCATCCTGGGCTGCTGGCCCCATCAAGGGTACCTGTCTCGAAGGGAGCTGACAGCTCTCTCTCTCCACAGACACGGTGTACTGAGCAGCACATCCAGCAGAAAGGGGGAAAAAGGATTTAAAATATTTCCTATCTTTAACATTTGAAAAATCTAGACTGTTCCAGTGTACTAGTGTGTCCCTAGTGGTTCACTCGACAGCTTAGTCCAGCACTCCCCTTTGATGTTCTGCCCACAGTATCATAAACTTCACCAAAGAATAGAAAAACAGCTCATCTCTGTGAAAGCCACAAGCAAACGAACTGGAAATGTGAACTGAAGCTTCACCATGGTTTTTTGCAGGAGTAAATTATTTTGTATTCAGTGGCCTAAAACAATATGGTAAAATTCAGCCAAACAGAATGATGGTCAACATTGCTAGAATTTGCTTGGGTAAAAAATGTTGTGTTTACAGCAGTTTTGGTAAATTACTATATTTTGCTAAGTGGAGAAAGGGGAAAAGGACTTTGTTTAGAGCTAAGTGTCTTAGTTTTTTTCTCCTCTTCAGACTTCTGGTTTCATCTTGTTCAGTATCAAAGAAAGCAAGCAAAAATATGAAAAATGTGACTTCTGGGAAATAATCAGTCGTGGGAAGAGCAGAACTCAGGTCTGAGAATTGTAATTGGAAAATAATCATTTCTTGAAGATCAAATCTCTAGCGCTCCATAAGTTTAAAAGGGAAATATTCTGTCTAATCTATCCTGAACAGTGGGAGATTTTTTCCTCTCACTGTATTCATTTCTGCTTGTGTCATTCCTGGAAAGGGACCTATTTTTTAGATATCTTCTAATTTTGTGGTAGGGATTGTGGATTTTGGTGAAAGGCCAAAGTCTAAAGACTTTCAACACTGAAAGTTTCTAAGAAAGAAATTATATCAGATAGATTCTCTTACCTCATATGACACTTGGCCTGAGATTTACTGCTGCTTTTTTCTGGGATGCTGGAAGAAAGCTGTGCTGCCACTTGGTGAGCAGACTGTAGTTCACCTTTCAAGTAGTCCTTCACAACTTTGGAACAGAAAGGAACAGAAAACGTTGACAAGAAAATGTAGTGAATCAGCTGTAGCAACATGCCACATGAGCTAATTTTTAAAACCATGTATAAGATATGAAAGGCTAAAAATCCCATTGTCTTTTTAAGTCATGAAAGGCCAACTCCACAGAGGCCAAAATGATGACCACTGTTGCCATATATAAAAATGGATGGTCAGTGCCTAAACTGGAGTCTCCTAACTGGATTCAGAATGAGAAGACAGGTAAGGTGTCCCAGTGCATAGCCAGGAGACACTGTGGTGCCCATAGCTAATTGTCACTTCATTTTAAAGGTACCATGTGACAAAATACACTAGAAAGGGGTGCAACAGATGAGGAAGCACCTGTCAAATGTCTAAAAGGCAATACCTGCTACCTGTGCTTCACTTTCTGTTTCTAATTTGGAGAGGCCTGCGCAGTATTTCAGTTTAATCTCAAGTAGAGCTCTCACAGCACAGAGTGCTGCAATCACCACAGTGCTTCACCCTCATCACCCCGTGCTTGCAGTCAGGGACTGTGCATGGATTGCTCCGGACAGGGCACTGGTCCCCTCGCCCACACCCAGCAGTGATGCTGAGGTGCAGCTTAGTAGGAAATACCCTATTTTGCTCTTCCTTTTGGCATCTGGTCTAGCTTTTGGATTTCATGTGGTTTTGTGCTACACTGGAAGACCTGGAGCAGAGACCAGTGCTAAGTAAGGCGAATTATTCCCCAAGCTGTTGCAGAACTCACTGTCAGAGAATTACATCACCATGTGGGACAATCAGTGGGATGTGTCTGCAGACAGCCATTACTGGGAACAATTCTTCCAAGGCAAACACGACCACAACTCAGAATCTGCCTGCAGTGAGTTGGAAGACTTGCTGTGAGAAGTCCTGCACTATTAAACAAGGCACAAGCTGTCTATTCACCTCACTGCATTAGTAAAGACGTACTGTTCTATATCTTGAGCTCACACCTGCCTTTTGCTCTGCAGAAGGACTCTGTTGTCTCACTAGGAGTCAGACCATGAAATCCCAAAGGACTATCTTGGAGGATGTCTGCATGTCCCCTTACAGCTGCAGGACCTCATGGGGATGAGAAGAAGCTCTCTCCATAGAATGCTGTGCTCTACCCTCTGAAATCTCATTGCTCTTTGGCAGACCCCAGCAGCAATCTTTCTGTGATTTTTGAGCAAAATTCCCATTGTACAGTCAGCCTTTAGACATTTCAGGGGAAATTTTTCATTATTAGGGACAGAAATTAGGCATGCAAATCATTAATACATTCTGGCTTTTCCAAAGCATCTCCTCATCTAGCTTAATCAGAAGCCATGAGAAGAAAAGAGGATTAGAAAAATGTATTTCCACAGGGAGTTTCTTAACCATTTTTCTGCTCTAAGGCTCAGCACTTATGTGCCAGTTTTGCCTGAGGTAATTTTCCTCACACTGGCTGCTATGGGGCTGTGTTTTGGATTTGTGTGGAACACTGGGTTGATAATGCAGAGATGTGTTTGTTATTGCTGAGCAGGGCTTACACAGAGCCAAGGCCTTGTATGCTCCTGACCCCACCAGAGAGGAGGCTGGGGGAGCATAAGCACAGTTGAGAGGGGACAAAGCCAGGACGGCTGATCCCAACTGACCCAAGGGATATTCCAGAATTTATGGCATCATGCTTAGCACATAAATCTGGGGGAAGAAGAAGGAAGGGGGGATTTTCAGAGTGATGACATTTGTCTTCTCAAGTCACTGTTATGTGGGATGGAGACCTGCTTCCCTGGGGATGTCTAAACACCTGATGGCCCATGGGAAGGGGTGAATGAATTCCTTCTTTTGCTTTGCTTGTGTACATGGTTTTTGCTCTCCCTATTATACTATATTTATGTCAACCCGTGAGTGTTCTGGCTTTTAATCTTCCAGTGCTCCACCCAGTCCCGCTGGTGGGGGAGTGAGTGAGCAGCTGCCTGGGGCTTGGCTGCTGCCTGGGATTAAACCACAACATTTTCTGTGATGGAAACCCATGCAAAATTGCATTGCTGTGGAATACCAAAAGACCTTTTTGATTATGAATTTGACTCTGGGATGCTCCAAGGCAGAGTGTCCCAGAATGAAAAGCAGAACCGGGATGCCAATGGAAAAGGCTCCAGCACTGGTGTCTCAGGAAGGCTACAGGCACGCCTTTGTGAGGAGTCTTCCCATGAAGTGCCAAGTACAAGTTGGCTTGGCCAGCAGGCGTGAAATTTCACCACAGAAATGTATACAGGCATAAACTGCAAGCCTCTGGCAAGTAATTTTTGTACAATTTCCTTGCCAAGTGCTCATGCTGGGGCTTACACCAACAGCTCTGCACACAAGTCAGAACAAAACCAACTCCCAGTTCCAGTGTTATTCCATCCCCATTTGGCTTTTGCTGAAATCACCTTGTATTTCATGGCTCCTTAATTCGGCTGACAAGACTTAAGACTTGTAGAGGCCATGTGCTCACACACCAGACCAGTTTCACGCAAACTGAGCCCATTCTGCAGAGGAGCGGTGACTCTCCCAGTGCATCATCACAGCACATGTGGGTGTCCCTCTTTCTGGCTGAGTCTGAGCTGGAGCTGGAACTGGAACAGGGCCAGGATTTGCTATTTGGTCAAGAGCAATATTCCCGAGGGACAGTGAGAAAGGTGCCATATGTGCTATACATGGACAGTGTGGCAGAGAAGCCACACCAAGTGGCTTCCAAGACAAGTGACAGCAGGACACAGTGTCCAATAACCTCAGATGAAGTCTTTGGCATTTGCTAATGCCTTTAGTGGATATTATGAAGAAAATCATCCAGGAAAATAGGTTTATGACAAGAGACTATAATTTACAGTTTATTTCTCAGTAAGGTTTCATCCTCCATCCTATTCATGGTTATAAGCAGTTTACACTTTTTTTTTTTAATCTGAGTGCTTAGCCAATATTTGAACCCACGAAGGGTCATTTCCCTTAGAAGAGAAACAGTTAATAAGGTTCAAGTATGCACTCAGAAAAAAAAAAATTGCATTTATTTACAACTGGTTTTTTTAAAAAAAGCTTCCTTTCGCTAAACTCACAACTGAAATAAAGAACAGCAGCAAACCATCCCACATCAAAATCTGTGCTCCAGCAAGCTGTGGGTTCAAAAGCCCGTACCTCTTCCTCCTCTTCTTCCCTTTACTTTCAGTGGCCCAGTGACTGTCCCAGTGGCTGCCTGTCTCCAACACACCAGTTATATTTCTACTGCCTCAAAAATGCAACATCATCACAGTGAGTTCCTCTCTGCAGAGTCCAGGGACTGTTGGATGCACCTTTGGGTGTAGATGGTAATGGAAATCACCCACCCCTAAGTGCTACTGTGTCCCTTAGAGTGCTTTGCAACTCACATTAATTTCAACTCATAAATCCTCTTTTGAGTATTTTTCAAGGGATATTTCTCTTAGTTTTTCCAAATCTATACCATTGAGGGATTTTCCTCTCTTTTTTTTGTCAAGTTCAGATTGTATCACTGATGATAATATTTCTTGGTCAGATGACTTTTTTTCAGGTATAAGCATTTAATCTCTTGCAGGAGCTACAACACTCAGAGGCTTTGTGTTAGATGTCCAATGAAGAAGTGAAATTTACTGAAGAAAATCACTCAATGACATTCTCTATATTGCTGACATCCAGTGAGTTAGGGCAACAGAAATGTTTAATCTATTTCTTTAATCATACAGAGCCCGATCTAGTTCCCCCCAAGGAACACAACAGTCTTTCCATGGTCCTGGAACTTTCCATGACTTTCATAGGCCTGGAGCACACATACAGTGTATGTATTGTATCTCCACCACATCAATAACTCATGGAATGTTCTCCTAACCTTTAAAGAGGATATGGTACATTTTATGTGCGTGTGTGTGTGTGTATATATTTATGTGTGTGTATATGTATATGTATATGTATACACACATATATAAAAGGAGCATGATTTTATTGCCATGGCTAGGCATAAAAGTAATCATTAGGAAGTCTTTCCTTGTACCTTGTGCCTACTCTAATACTGAAGTCTACAGCAAAATCCAAATCTGGAGGAACGACAGGAAGCCGTTATTAGTTTTTCTATGAAAATGGTATTTTTATTAAAAGCAGAAGGTGAGCTGAAAGCACCAATCCTCTTTAAAATAACTTAGGGTTTAGCATCAATAATGGAAATATATATACTGTGGCTGGGATATGTCTAGCACCTCTCTCATCTTTTCTGACTGTCCATAAATAAGTAGTTTAAGGCCAATGAATATAATAAAAGAATGATCTTAATATTTTGCTCTCAAATTGTTTCCATTTCACAGGAGGTTCAAGTTTCCTTCAGTAAATGATTTATACTTTTCCAAGCACACTTGCATTCTAGTAAAATCTATTATATATGCATTAAGGCTTAGTTTATTTATTGGGGAAGAACAGGAACACTGCAGAAAACTCAAGACTACGATATTTTTATGGTTACAGTTCTTTAAAAATAGTTAGCAACTCCTTTTCCCCTGTCATTTTGAATAGGGTGTGTGCATCACTGTTTTCAGTTTCTTGTGGAGATACTGCTAATTTCCTAAACAACAGCCTGACACAAGTTTAGATTATCTGAAATGCAAGTCTAAGATCAGAAGTGATGACAAACCTTTACAACCATAGTTTTCTACTGCTTTCCATGGAGTTCTGGAAGGGGGAGCAAGTCGCTGTGCAAGGATCAGACCCTTGGACTGGAGCCTCTCAACTGCTCCAGGCAGGGGGACTTTACCAGCTGGTGTCCTGAATAGTGGAAGTTTGCCACATTTTCCTGCCCTTTGATAGTCAAAACCTGGAGTCTCAAGAACTGAAAAATATGGTGGGAAAAATAGGACATGTCAACTGCTTCTGATGAATCTGGTTTACTACATGTGAAGAAAAACATGTTTTTGATAAAACCACATAGTTATTTTTCTGAGAACAAATTTTCTCAAAAAATTAAACACCTCCTACATTACAAGGAATACAAACCACTGTTCATTGCACATACAGTATATCCTGCTAAAATACTGAAGGAGATAAAACTCTAAGCATTCCTGCAGGAGTTAACTCTAAAAAAGTTAAAGCACTGGAATCTACCACGTTCATTTTTTTCATTTTTCTCCAGTATCTATAATGAGTCCTTTATTACTAATTTACGTCAAACACTTGCTGGCTTTGTGATACCAGCTCTAGGAAAATCTTCTACATGATCTTACCCTTTTCTTTCCACTAGTCTAGAGGAAGCTTTGCTAACAGTCCTTTCTTGCCTACTTTTATATTCATTCTCTACGTAGCACAAATATTTAACACTTTATCCTGGGTCCTGGTTAAGCACTCACTACACACGCTCCACACTGTAAGCCAGGTGCTTGATGAGGCTGGAAGAGGAAATAAGTTGTGGTGGAGCCATTGCCAGCTGTCCCTGGGGTC
Organism: Callaeas wilsoni; assembly: GCA_013398955.1. NCBI lineage: Eukaryota > Metazoa > Chordata > Aves > Passeriformes > Callaeidae > Callaeas > Callaeas wilsoni. The sequence continues at coordinate 29,569 of VWPU01018648.1, read as the reverse complement.
CTGCCCTACAGGAAGGATCTGCTGAATGGTCAGAGCTGGCTAAAAGCCGCTGGGAGAGCTGCCTACAAAACAGTGCTTAAATTCAGGTATTGTACAGATTCCCTGACCATAGACTTGCAGAGGAGACAGGAAAATTGAAGGCTTTAAAAATGCAGCAGGTGTAACACTCATTTTATATCCATAGCTAAAGCTGTATAAAACCTCAAGTCTGCAGAAGCCTAGTGCCAACATCTTAAACAAGTGAATTTCCAGTAACAACCATCTGCTTTTACCAAGGATGTTTGGGAGACTGGAGAGTCTATTCAGCCTTACACATCACCTGAAAGCTCTCCCAGTTCTGTTCCCAAACAGGGAGGTGATCTTACCTGCACAAAGTGCATCACTTCATGTTTTGTTTCTGGAAAACAGACCGTGGATACAGGTAAAGCAAGCTATGCTTGGCTAGCACCCCCTAAACCTGAGGAAGATGAGATTTTGGGGCGAAAGGAGGAGTATTTTGGCATCCACTTCGGTGAATTTTCTTTAAAATTCCTCCCATTTCTTGTGGCCTGGTCTAGGCCAAGAATAAGAAAGAAATAAATGTGCTCCTTGGGAGCATTTCAGTAATACCTAGCGATAAGTTGTCTCTGGCAGAGATTATTTCAGCAGGATCCAGAGAGGATTTAAAATCCAAACAGAGACAGGAAAGCAGCTCAGCACTCCATTTGAATTGGTGGTAGAATTAAATCAAGTGACACAGCAGCACATGAGAACTCTCACCAAATATCTCTAAGATGGCATTTTAACAGGGAGTTATATCATGACTGCCCCTTTTGAGAGTCTGTGGGGACATAAAGGAGCATAAATTGCACAGACCCTTGCCTGTGCTGTGTCTCCAGCAGTACACAATGAAGGAGAGAGCAGGGGAGGTACAACCAGTCCTCTCATTCCTCTCAGCTCCTGCTTTGATGATAAAAGATCTGTGACAGTAGGTATGGTCTCAGTCCTGTTTCCAGGGGTTTGGGCCATGAAGGAAGGTGAGCACAACAGCTGAATAAGCTTGCTATGTACCCGTAAGAGCTTGGGGAAATGGCTCCTGTTGCGGGATCCTCAGGGAAAGTGAAGTTATGGGCCATCTCATAGCCTGCCTTAAGACAGGACCTGGATTTGCAGATTTTCTGTCTTCATCTTTGCAGAATCTGCCCCCTGTTTTTGTATCTGGCCCCCGAACACACCAGGTAATGTGTTTTGCAATTCCATCCCGTGTGCAGTGAAAAGCAGATGTAGGTGCGGTTGTGCTTGGGGATTTCTGCAGGTACAGCTGAAGTCATGCTCTCCCCTCTGACGTGACCTCAGCACTGGGAGAACTCCTCCCAGCTGCAGCTCATCTAATTGGAGGCATGAAAAACTGAGTCTGTAATTAAGAAAGCACTGAAAGCACAGGTCTTTAGATTGGACACTTATCAGCTATACGTCAGACTCCCTCTACCAGCAGAATCATGTTGTGAATCTATTTGTAGAACTTGATTTATGAAGATTAATAAGATAGACAAATTACGTCAACTTATGGCAAAACCCATGTATTTTTCTTTCAGTTCAGATTCCAAAATGCTATTTTCTTTCTCATAGGGCTATTTTTAATGGCAGAGCCTATGTGTACCCTACCCAGCCCTGTAAGGAATGCCAGGACAGCTAAAAACAATGCAATTATGCGGCCCACCAGAAGGTCAAGCAAAAATATGTATGGTGCTCACCGATACTTATTAGCCATTTCTAAAGCTGGTCAGAGCCAGGGGATTACAATGCTTTCTTTCTTAGCACTTTGGGCAGAAATCCTTGTTTCCTATTCGATCTGTGTCTTCATACCCGACTCAATGTTAGCTGGAAGATCCTAGTGTCATCTGCTAGTAAACCAAATTCTGTTAAAACTCTACAAATATCAGACACCATCTTATCAGTCAACGTTCTCACTGTTTCTACTACCATTTCCTTAAATATGAAGCACTTAAGGGTGTGAGTAGGCACAGACCCATTGGTTACATCTATTCTGTTGTGCAAAGGAGGCCTTAAGGCTGGGCTTTAGGCCGAGCTCAACACCCATCCACATTAATTGTCCTCAGGAGTATTTTAGAGTTCTTTCTGAGATAATTCATTGGATTTGGTAAAGTGGAACAGTCCCTGGCTGTTTGCTCTGCTTTCAGCCTTTGGTGCATCAGCCTTTGGTGCACTCTTCCTCTATGCATTTCCCCCTGCAGTGACACCACAAGGCTGACAGCAGACGGAAAAGACACCCATGGAAGAGAATAAGTGCGGAAATCTTTCTTAGGAAAACTCCTTGACACCCAGTGCTAAAGTAGATAGATTGCCAAAGCCTCTATTCAGGTTTCCTGTGTCTCATTAGTCCAGACTAAACAAAAGCAGTGTAAATAGATATAAATGTAAATATGTGTATCTATGCATATACATATGTAAGCATTTGTAGCTCCTGGAAGCATAGGCTTGTTTCAAGACAGGATAGCTTAGGTATAATGTTAACATAGGCATGAGAGGAACTATTCCAAAATAACCTTTATCTGACTTTCTGGACCTAGGTAGATATTACCAGAAAATCCATTTATAGCAGACATTGGGAAAGGGAGCAACTCTAAACTCTGTAAAGTCTGTTAGTTCAAAATCCCAGAACACTCTCCAAAAGTAAAGAAACAAGACTGGCAATGGCACCTGTGCATTTATCATTTTATCTGAACATGTAAATTTCTTTTGCTAGTCAAAGTAGCAATTTTGCTAAATTCATTTGTTTCTGCTATCACATTCCTCTACTAAGTCAGACATTGCTTCTGCAAATGGGTCACTCTTGGGATGTCCATTCTCAGAAGGAAGAAAGAGAAGTTCTGCATTGCACCAGCAACCACAAAGTAGAGCCAGAGCCTGGTTGTGCTACTTGGAGAAGTTTAAAACATAAGGACTGCAACTCTATGCCAAACACAGACTCAAAAATGCCCACGGCAAAGACAGGAGCAAAGTGGGGCTCAGATAGGGCTGTGAGTGACTTACAAGAACCTTGCACCTGTTTATCCACTGATAGAATGAGGGCTCAGTAATTGCAAAACCACTGGTTTAGAAAGATTATTTAATTACTGATTTCACATGGCTTTTTCAGTGACAAGGCTTGAAAGCTAAGACAGTTATGGAGAAAATAAGATGCATTTTAAGTTATGGCCAAGTGTTTCTGTATTTTGGTGAGTAACATTTTCTGCCCAAATTCTGGAATTAATTGCTAAATAAAGATACATTCCTAATGTCAGAGTCTCAGAAGTACTACAGTGAGATCTGCTTGCCTGGAGACTTAAAACTCAATATTTGAAAAGTTGGACTTTACAGGCCAAAACTTGTGTGTGATCATTTTAAAAATTTTGTGTGATCATATTAATCTATCATGTGTATCACACCGCAAATTCCAGCATGAACCTGTCTCTGAAAGACTGAGTGAATTCTTGTAATATTTCTCCATATTATAATAGTTTTCCATATTCCTGCTTCCCCTTCTGCCAGAAGTATTGGCTAACAAACTGTGTATACAGAAAAATACAGTAGCTAGCTATAAACCTCCAGGTTTTTAACAGTTTTAACACTTAAACGTCTCTGTATCATTCAAATTTCGATATGAGTTTCATTCCAATTTCTTTCGCACTTTGATTTTTGATATCTGATCCTACTAAGTGACTTTGAAAGAGATCACATTGACATTTTTGACTCATTGGCATAATAGAAGAAAGAGAAATTAAAGCCTATTGTCTTGTGTAGGAAGAAGTAAAAATACTGATTTTTTTTTTAATATTGCAGAAAATAGCTAGGGGGGATAGACACAATTCATCAGCACTTGATTTAAATTGCTGTATCTTCATTTTCTATGTGAACCAGTACATGCTTATTCCTGTAGTATGCAGACTGTGTGCTTATCACCAAAAGCTTCAGAAATACGTGGGTGTAGTCAACATCTGTGATTGCTTTCCTGAACATTCTGGGCTGTCGCAATCTTCTCATAATAGAGGCAAAGGGAAACACCTTTCACTGTGCATGTCAGGCAAGAAATGCTCATTTATAATAAATTCAATTTGTGCCTGTCTCATATTTTCCATTTTTGAAAACCTAAATAAATATTGTAATCCTACCAGGGCTTCCTTGAAGAAAGTAGATAGCTTTACCTCCACTGCACAAATGGGAAGACTGAGGCACAACTATAACTTATACAAAATATACCTCTAATTCAGAAGTCAGAAATCTGTATCACTTAATCCTGAATACTCAGCAGAGTGGTCAAAACAAACCAGTATACTTCAGGAATGCCATAATGACTCTTCACAGAGATATATCTGCCTTTTTCGTATACAGAAAATAGAAAGGAATAAAAGTACATTGGGGTTTCTTACCAACATATATTCACATTTCTGAACATTAAATATATTATATGCTGCTTCTGAAGTCCATATCAACTCTGGCTTATACAGTCAGTACCCATTTCTGATTAAATCATCCTGCAGTCCATTTATATTTATGACTTGACATAGAAATATTCTTTGCTCCACTTGTAAGCTACCTGTGGATCACTATTTCAGCTAGTTTGGCCTAGATGATACATTTTCTACCAAAGAACAAAGCCTTAGAATGAGTTATGCCCAAACTTGGGCTACTCCTTATATCTCACGTTTTAGAAAATTATTGACATTGATATAGAAGCAAGGGGTGGGTTATTTTGCCCTCTATACCCCTGTACAATACTGCTCAATAGTATTTGAGATGTGGACTTCTAAGAAAAAAGGAGTTGGCTGCGTAGGACAGATGAGTCTCTTCTGCCCTTCACTGCGTGCCCAAGCTCTCCTGTGGTTTGTGCACCTCCGGCTGGTACCTCTGACCAGGGCACCACTCTGAACTGGGTATGCTGGATCATTTATGGGTCAGGAGAGTGCTGCCTGTTCCAGCTGCTGGACAGCTAATTTCGAACTGAAGACATGCACAGATGCTCATCTACCAGCAGTAGAGGTCTTTTAAGTACAGGGAAGGATTTGTGAACTCATAAATTCATAAAGGCCAGAAAGGAGGGTTACAATCTCTGTCTAACCCAGCCTACTGTATGGTGCAAGTGAAGTTAACCCTTTTTCCCCACTATCTTCATTTGGCCAAGATCCACCATCCCCAGAGGACTCCACAAACATCTAACAGTGAGAGGTGTTCCTGGGCCTCCATGAATCTTTCTGCTCCACTCAGGAATGAGCTAGAGCTGGGACTTTGCTTGGGTCTTAGGGCAAACTGGAGATACTGTCCCTGCAGTCCCTGTAGCCTGAGGCTGTCCTCAGCCAAATTCAGGAAACCACAATGGTTATACACCCATGAACCACACATGGCTAAAATGCTGCTGGCTGGCAACCCCTGGCTAGCACTGGCTTTGAAAGAGGTGGGTCAGGTCTAGCCTTAAATTCTCATCACCTCTCTTATTGTCTCCTGGCCTCCTTCACCTTCCTTTAACTCTCGTCCATTCCCCTACTGGCTTCGCTGCAGAGGCAGAAACTGGACTGTGACAAACAATTAACTGATCATTTACTTCTTGCCATAAAAGTATTTTTCCTTAGAAATTAAACTAAGTGTGGGAAGAGAGGCTGATCTACTAAAATTCCTGGGTGAAGTTTGATAAGGGTCAAATATGCTGAGATACATCAGATTTCCCCCTGGAAAGAGAAAAAATACCCCAAAGACCTTGAAGTCTAGTGCTGCAAATATGGTCAGAGTGGGATTTTGAAGCTCTGTCACCTTCATTTCAAGCAGTTAGATCTACTGTGACTGCAATTTGGAGGTAAACTTCATGGTGAACATCCTTAAATTAGTTTGGATATCAATTTAGACATACAGTTACACACACCTATTTTTAAGGACAAGGATATTGATCTTGGCAAGGCAAAAAATTCCAGTAATATCTCTCTGTAGAATAAAGCCAAGACAATTCAAACATGATTATTTTTTGTCTTCACAACATTTTGCCAAAACTATGATATTGTTGGACAAATAATTCTGATTTATATTCAACAAGAGTAGTAAAAAGATTTTATAGAGGAGACAGCCAGAGTGACATTTTCCTATAAATCACAATGATTTTTACTGCCACAAGATCCCGCGGCTCAACTTCAAATGCAACTGTGCTGTAAACTGCATGGCTGAAGCTGAATTCCTTCTGAATGAGAACCATGTTTCCCTTTCTCAGTGAGTGACTCCACATTCCTATCAGTGTCTAGCAGATGATAACAATATCCAAAAAAAAGCAGTTCTTAGAGCTGGTAGAACAGTGATGGGAAAACATGTTCAAAGTGGTGTCACTCTATAGCATATTATTTTTCTAAAAAAAAAAAGGAGATAAGCAAGGTACATACCAGGCAGCAAGTTCTTTCTGTCATGTTTCTGTTTGTTCTTTTCTGGGATACATTTTCCTGCTGATAGAATATGGAACAATATAACTAGAACCAGAGCAGTATTTAACTACGGACTAACATAGTACTCCTGATCTTTTATATAACCCTCAAGGCACTTGAATCAGGTAAAGGGAACTGGGAAACACCACTTCTTAACCTAACAAAGGAAAATCCATCAAGGACTGTTGAAATTAAAATAACACTAACCTCTTATATATTATTAGGCATGTATTCCGCAAGGAAGGCTGACATTTCTGTTCCACAGTTCTTTCATTTTCTCACTTGAGAACCACACTCACCAAAGCCAGCTGCATGAAGCAGGGTCAAGGGTGCAGTGTTCTGATCTGACTCTGGATTAGATCTAGGCAAAAGTCCATCTCCTAGGCTCAGGATATGCTCTTGCTGTTCCAGTGCCTCACTGAGAGCTGAGATGAGCATGCACCCAAAACAGAACCGAAAACTGTTTTATTGCAGACCATCACATACCCTGTATTTCCTAACTCTAGACATCATCTCAGCTCAGGTGGCAAGGGTTCCTACTCTCAGATTCTCAGGACTCCAACTCACTTGTGAGCCTTATGTTCAACCTGGCCATGACTCTGTTCCGTGCCAGGATGAGGCCTGGGTACACATGTCCTTACCTCTACCTCACTTGTAGCATGTGGAAACCAAAGTGCCCACACTCTCCCTCTGCACCAGGAGTCCAGGGCAGCCTCACTCCAGAGCTGCAAGCAAACACAGTTTTGTCACTGATCTCTCCCTCTTGCTTCTTTCCTTCAAGCCACAGCTTTGGGGACAGCTGGGTTCATGGATCATTTGCTAAGTGGTATGGTCAAGTGAAAATGTGAGTATAAAAGACACAAGAATAAGAAGGCACAGAATAAACATATTTTCTAGTGAGAATACAGAAGCCACTTACATGGTTGGCAGTGCATGGATCATGATTATCTGTTATTTAAATCCAAGGAATGGCAGTCCTGAATCTCCTCTTCACAGCACACTCTTCATCCCAGCATCTCTCCAGAGCAGTAGCAGATAAAAATGGGAATTGTGTGGGAGTGCAAGCTCAGGATCCTCCTAAAACCTCTGTGTGAAGAAAGTTCATATTTAAATCTCTAGTCACAGAGAATTTTGGGGTGAGGAGGAAATGCACTTATACCAGTCTGCTAATAAAAATATATCAGCTGTAAACTGCTGGCATATGCAGAAAGTTGTTTTTCCATAGCTAGCTCTTTAAAGTAAAGAGCCACTTCCCTTGCTCATGCCACAATTATCATCACTAAATATAAGCAGGGATAAAAGGCTTTTTATGATTTGCACCTCAGTATAAAATAACACTCCCCTTTCTCTTTTAAAGTCATTTATTTTCCACTTCTATGACTATAAATGCATCCAAATCAGGAAAATCTTGCAGGTTAAGCTACTCTTGTGGGGGCCAAGAAAAGAAACCTCTTTACCATAGAGCTATGGACAGTGGGCTTGCAGCATGGCCAGGTGAAAAAAGTGCAGCTACCTCAGTCAGCTGTGGAGCGTGCACTGAGCTTCCCATGCAGCCCTGATACTTCTCGTGTGCTTCAAAAAAATAGCAAGTTACAAATTATTAATGACAGTGGCCATAGAGTAATGTGAAAAGGTTCAGGTTCACCTTGCCAAAGAGTGGTCACCTCCCACCCCTCAGACCAGCACCACACTGTTCTCAGTTGCTTTCCTCCCCCGCGGCTATTCAGGAAATAAGATCAGTAGAAAATAATGGTCCTCTGCAGTTTAAAAAGACAACAACAAAACCAATGAACTAGACTGTATCGCCTTTATCTCCACTTACCAAAGTCAACCCTTCTTGAAGGTCTTTGTAATGCAGAGGGCCAAATTAAGATGGCTAGAGATGGCCTGGAGGAGTCAGTGCTGGGACAGAGCCTTGTGGTGTATCCAGCCCCTTCCTCCACAGGTGAAATTTTGGGTTCCCTCAAGTCCCGTTGATTTCAGAGATTTCCTTGTCTCCCTTTCCCACAATGCTCATCACGAGCTACTTGCCCTTTCCTGGTGAGAGGCTGGGATGTTGAAGGTGCATGTCCTCCTTTCCCACGGGCTGTGGGATGCAAGTCCAGGCAGCGTGTGCCCAGCCACTTCAGCAGGTCAGGGTCAGCTTTGGCCTGTGCAGCTACAGAAACTCAGTGTGCTCTTCATTGCATAGAGCAGCCAATACAATTAGCAGCTTTACACTTGTTTTGGGGATTTTTTCTGACTTTGAAACACCAAGAAGTAAAGAATGTGCTCTGAAGTAAGCACATTTTGGAGGTGCTGCACCTAAGAAGTAAAAAACTTGGATTACTCTTATGTTGAAACTGTCACGATAGTGTTACTTCTACTGATTTTTTCTTAACATCCTCAAGTAGTTCTGATTAAATAAATCTTGATCAAATTAATTTTATTTCTTTATACCCTCCACCACCTATAAAGGCAGCAGAAGTAAGGCCATAGGATACTGAACAGTGAGTCCTGGCAGCAGGATAAAGGTCCTATTAGCCCTCAGATCACCTGGAAGCTAAGCAGTGTTGTTTGGCCATTGCTGTATTTGCGATTCTCAAGGTTAGTTGATGCAGAGCAAGACTTATATTTGGATCAGCAAACAGAGGTGCAGGTTAAAGAAAATAAAAAATGAAAATGCACATTTGCAGTACCTCTGGTAGACAGCAGTCTGAACTGATTTATCATACAAGTCTGAGGAGTGGGAAACGGTGTCAGTCTAAGAACTGTAAAAGAAATATCAGTATGGGAATAAGAGAAAATCATTAGACCAAGAATCAAGATCTGTGGTATTCCACCTGGGACCTGATTTGCCTTATGCAAGTTTCCGATTGTCACCTCATGAGCTGCTCTTCTACAATGGAAAAGATGGAGACAGAAATAATTTTATGAGTTTGAGATATTGTATATTTTGGCAGCCCCATCACAAGAGATTGGTACACTGGAGATGAGAGACAGAGATGGCAAACGCAGGAGCACGGCCTTGCAGAGGGGCTGGGGGAGCTGGGATGGCTCAGTCTGGAGAAGAGAAGGCTTTGGGGGGAGATAACAGCAGCCCCCAGCCAGTGCTGTCAAGGACACAGGGAGCCAAGCTCTTCACTGCTGTGCCTGGTGGGTGGATGAGAGACTCTGGACATAAGCTGGAGGAGGAGAGGTTCAGACCTCTGGAATTTTCCCCGAGGGCAGCCAGGCACTGGAGCAGATGACCCAGAGGCTGTGACTCCATCCTGGGGGTGGGGGAGTCAACCCCAATAAGGCTTGCTCAAAGCCTTCAGCAATCTGGTCTGACCCTCCTGCTTTGAGCAGGGGATTGGCATAGACACATCCTAAATTCCCTTCCAACATGAGTTTTCCTATGATCCAGTGATTTATTATATTTTCCCCAAACTGTACATAAAAGAAAGTATATAATAATTTTGCCTAATCTTTTAAAACTCTATCTCATCTAATGTGTCCAGCAAATTCCTTCCTCTGACTGCTGAAATTTGCTGATAAGCATGTCATTTATTATGGTGATTTTTATGATTTGGCACCACTTTCACAAAAACCATTCAGAAGTCATTTTATATCAAAGCAGGCAATCATACAAAGTCATTTCAAATGGAAACCACAGGTCATGGTGAACTGGACAATTCTCTGATTTTTGTGAATGAGAAATGAAGATTTAAATAGTTACCACCAAGAATTTAGTCTCCACATTCAATTAATCAGCACTTCTGTTTTTCTGTTTTACTGAGTATAGCTTACTTGTCTGTCTTAAAGAGTCTAACTTTTTAAAGACTAGGGGACAATTTATGACTAGAAATATGGGCAAGCACACTGATGCCAAGAAATGCTCTCAAAGTATTAAGCTGTTCTGAATAATATTTCAATACAACTGAAGCTGCTGTTTTCATGTCCCTGAGACAGCAAAACCAGAAATATTTGGAAGCTGTTTTGACATTCTTGAACATACCATTAAGCAACAATAAAAGAGGTTGTCATAGCTGCTGTGTCATAACGGAATGAATTTGTCTCTCTTCAAACTGGTAGTGGCATTTTGCTAGTCAGAACATCAGGAAAAAATGTTAAAATCAGAGCCAGAGGAAAAAAAAGATTCACAAGACAGTATAAATCACTATTGTTTTATATTCATTCAGGACTTATTCCTTTTTTCTTTCAATCTTCTAATCCTTCTTTGAAATAAAAAGCAGGGATGTCAAGTCTAAACCAACCAAGATTAGTCACAGAGATAAAAGAAAATATCTGTTGTTATTATTTCTATGCTTTGTACAGCATGTCAAGAGAAAGCTGGTAAAGCAAAGTTTGGTTTCAGTACTTTGCAACTGAGTTTGCATCCTGTGCATTACCTGCTGCTGTTTCCAGGCCCCACCAGAAGCACCTCATATGCACTGGCCTTAAATTGCATGTACCTCGTGTCCCACTCTCTTTACAAATTAAGCATATCTAGATATTAAATACCAGAACTAACATATAGCAGGGAGTGATTTTGATTATTAATGTAATGTTGTTTAGCACTGGGTTTTTCATTAGAATTGACTAAAAATGATAAATTGTAATAAATTAGAAGGTAATCCCAAGAACAAGATTATGTCTGATATTTAATAAGTAGTGATATGGAAACAGCTACAAATATGCATCCTTAGCATCTTTGATTACACTTATTTACAACACTAACATGTTTATTTCACTGCCATGATTTCTTTGTCATCGTTCTATAACCAAAGGGGAATGAAATACTTTTGCAGAAGTTACTGTGCACTGAAGGCAGCACCTTCCTGAAATAGGTTTTTCAGGAAAACAATGTCTGCTACTTATAATATTCATGCACACCTGTAAGTACAGCTGTCACTAGAGAGGTGTCTGACAGACGGGACAGAAATGGGTACAAGATTTATCTGTTAGTTATATCACAAGACAGATTTTAATACATTATATATAAAAGAAGTGAGAAAATCCTAGCTTAGAGTTCAAGTTGAGGTATTAGGCTTTTCAAGTTCTTAGTAATGTATAATATATAATCTATGCACTTTCAGAGTTATACAAACACAGACAAAATAGTCCCTGGCCTGACCACTCCTGCTTGTGGATGGATCATAGGAAGCAGTGAGCAGAAACATCCTTTGAATTCAGTTAGCCTGTTGATGTGGTGAGAATTCTCATAAATATGCCCTCAAATGGGCATTGGCTCTGTCATCTGTCACAATACAAAGTACGGACAAGCCTAGCATGAAATTCTTCAAAAGAATTTGGGTTTTGATCTTTGCTTTCATCCAACACTGAGTAAGATCTACAGCATTTATAGCATTAAGAAGGAAGTTATTCAACAGGCAGCACTTTGGCCAAAACTGGGGAGAGAAGCAGAGACTGCAAAGGTGTAGAGCATGGATCTGAGTCCTGAGGGAGAGGCAGTCACAGCGACTGCAGGTGTGACAGCTGGAGGCTTAGTACTTGGAGGTAGTGTCATGTGCTCTTGAGAAAGATCAGAAAGTTCAGTATCTAATAATTTCATCTTATGTTTTCAAGTATCTCTGCCACAGAGCATATTTGCAGACAAATATCAGTTGCTTACACTTCAGTCTCAAGAAAAAAAAAATCTCTCTCTCCGATTCTTTTCTTTTCTTGGTCTCTCACTGCAGTGATGTTACAGATCCTCTCCACTTTAGTCTTTGGGTGTTAAAAGTGTTAGAAAAATATGCAACAACCTAATATTTATCCTCTTTTGGTTTCCCTGTGTTTCCCCACTTTGCTTTCTATTGTATTTCTGCACCTAACCGGCCACAACTGTTCAAGATTTTTTTGCAGAGAATTTCTTTCTGTGGTTACAACTTGAAAAATATGATCAAGCTGTAAGGCAGGGTCTGTCTGGGCACAAGAATGAAACAGCTGAGGAGAAAAATACCTGTTATGACTTGTTTCTAAAAACCACCACTGACTGCAGTTTCACAGTTTACTCAGGCAATCTGCCCAAATACTTCACAATCATTCCTGTTAAAAAGTTTATGTCAATGTTAAGCCAGAACCTTTCATGCTGATTTAGGCTGATCATTTCTTGCCCTATTCACTACAGATTCTGCCTTACACTTTGGAACTAACTCTTACATACTTGGAAGATTGTTAACCTGCCTCCATGCTCAGCCGTGTCTGTCTCCAGTTAACGAATCCCAAATAATTTATCCTATTCCCATACATCTTTGTTTGTAGCCCTCTGATAATTCCTTGCTCCTGCAAACTTCCTCCAGTTACCTATACACTGCTTCAAGGCAGAGCCCAACACCAGAGGCTGTCTGCCCCTTGTGAACAGAGTACCTGGATTATTGCATCTTGGAGGCCACACTCTTATTTGTTCATCTCAGTTGAGGTTTGCCTTCTCCCAACATTGTGACACCTTTGGGTCATGTTTGTTTTGAATCTCTATTCTTTTTTTATTTTTTTCTTTTTTAACATCAGCCACCTATCCAGTTGTTCCTATCTTAGATTCAGACAATTAGTTGTCCCTGGTGCTAATCTGTACTGTTTCCAGTGAATTTTGAACAATCATTTGGATGATTTCTCCAATCTTCCACAATTACTTTGAATCTTTACCTGAATCCTTTTTTTTCCTGAAGTCTCTTTCAGCTGCTTATCTGTGGCAAGCTGATACTACAGTTCTCTGCTTCATCACTGTAATTTATTCCAGTATTGAAGATTTCACTCAACATATTGATACCTTCTCTTTGGCTTCCAACGCTGTCCTATATGTGGGCATAACAGTTTCAGCAAGATTACATCTTCCTAGCTTGCTTGTCACTAATACAATTGAAATTGTCTGAGTTAACCTATGTTATCTTTTGCTTCACTCATCTAGAATGACTTTTTCATTGTACAAGGAAATTTGATGAGCTTGATATGAACCTTCCTTGAAAAAACACATTGCTCATGCTTGTGTTATCTACCAAATGCCTACAGATGGTTTCTTTAATTATCTATTTGGTCTATTTATCTTAACTAGAATTTCCCAGCTCTTTACTTTCCAAGGTAAGTACTGTATTTTCTGTTTTCATACACCCAGTATTAAACTTGATCTCTACAAATTCTCAAAGATTACTTAATTTTTTCTGAGCTTTCTTCATCAAGTTCTTTAAGCACTTATGGATGACTTTTGTCAAGTTCAAAGATTTAAAACACCCAGCTCACCTAAGGGTTCTCTAATTTATTTTACTTTTGTTCTAGACTGAGACCTTACCCAGTATTGGATTAATTACCAATTAGTTACTTTTAAATTATTATGGATGCAGAAAACACGTGTATCTTCTCCGTAACATCTTTTGCTGGCTCTCCTCCCCAAGGAACAGCCAACTGGAAATGGCATTCTGCTTCCTGTTAGTGTATAAATATCTAAATTAATGAGTTAATAAAAACATTAATAATTAATAATAAAATAATAATAAAACATTAATAATATTAACTTAGAGGAAATAGAATATCATCTAGTTACTCTGCTGTCCCTAGCCAAGAGCTCCTGCTATTGATTTACAATTAATCTATAGCCAATCCAATTCCTGATTTTCTATGTGCTTCCTTCTAGAGTTAAATGCCAGTGTAAAGCTAAACATGTGACCAGAACTCCTTTAAACTTCTTACCTTTTCGCCATTCTTGGACTGATTATGCTTGTTCCTTTGGAGTATTTTCTTTCAAGACTTCCTTTATGTCCTTAAGTCCCTTTACCTTTGATTACATATTTATGAAATCTTACCTACAAATCCTGAGTTTATTGATTCCTGCTGTCAGGATGCCTCTCCTTTTCCTAAGCACAGGGAAGTCACCAGCTCCTTGCCATGCTTGTTATCTTTCTCCTTCACGTTGAAAACCAGCTCCTCCCTTTTTGATTAGAATCAAAACCAGAACAGCATCGGCTATTAACTTTATTTATTTATTTTATTTTATTAAGCATTTAAGCAAATATTGAAATCCCTTCTGTCATGAGAACCTATTTTTTCAAACAGTTGTTAATTCTGGATATCATAATGTTAAAGTTCCTTTTAACTCTTTTCTATAGGACTGTTAGAGGGAATGTCTAGTCTGGTTATCTATGCACTCCACATTATGTACTAGAATGTCAGACCTTTGTTATGGTCCTATTTTAAAGATTTCCATAAAAATTGTATAATCTAGTTCTTCAGGCATGAGAAAGGGTTTTATTTCTGCAGCATTTGACTTTCAGAGGCCTTTTAAATATTTTGGCAATTGGAACCATCATTACAGATTGGAAGTCTGTTGAAAAGATACCTTAGAGACTTTTGGCTTTGCTTTGCATTCTTACAGAAAGAAATCATTCAGAAGGAATAAAAAGGAAAAGAAAAAAGGAACTTTACTGTCCTGCTGAGAGTCACTTTACCTATTTTTCCCCTGACCAGGCCTCCTATTGGAAAAGCATTGCAATGGATACCTGGACTCCAATGTTGTCTCAAGCAGAAAATGGATTTTGACATTTCTTGTCAAAGTCTAGCATTTTTTTCTTTTGCCACCTTCTGGCAATATCACAATAGAAGGATTGCTAGCTCAGAACAGTTGGACACACAAAGATCTGTGAGGGGCTTTCTCATTTAATTGAGCTCATTTTGCTAGGAAAAACATGGAACTGGTGCTAGGTTAATATGGAAGTCCCAGCAGACTGAAATGTAGAATGATCCAGAGCTCAAATCTTAAAGCTCCAGAGCTACCTTGGAGAGGCACAGGTCTGTGCAGCCCTGTAAACTATGGCATGACACACCTCTGTGTGTCCACATAGACACATCCGCTCCACAGGGAAAAGAGTTACTCCTTGATTTCTTACCTGAAGTTACTGAGTAACTCCTCTCTAAACCACGAGCAACCATTGTCTTCACGTTTTGCTTAATTTGCCATTTCATATTACCCTGGGACATCGGCCAGCATTACCCCTCACTCCCTTTCCCTCACTGATACCAGACACTTTGGAAGGCCACCAACGTGGACTGAGTGTTGTACAATGACTAATCCAAAAAGCAACAGGGAGCAGCAAACTTCCAGTTTCCTTTGCCATGCTATGGGACTGTCCTCAGGAGGAATAATATTGTCCACAAGTTTTATACCTTTTTATTTGTAAGATCTCAATTGCTTTATTTTGGTGAGTATCATCGTTAGTATGAGAATTGTAGGACATCAGGATGCCAAGTTTTTAAGTGATTTGCTTAAAAAGAAGTCTGGAAAAGTCAGGGTTTTCCCCTTGGTCTAATAGTTGTGCATCATACATGTGCCTCCTACCTGCTGTTATTTAATACCCTAGAGAACAAGCCTGCCCCAAATCAGCTGATTTTGATGGAATTTTTCTCTGTTAACATCACTAGGTATTGGATAAGACTCAGAGTGGGTGTGGAGACAGGACTGCTATGAAGCAGAAAAAGCAGAAAGTAAAAAAATTTGGAAATGCATTATTTTTCAATGAAATATGAAATGGACGAAATGTCAGTTAGGAAAGAGAGAAGAAAAGGAATGAGAGAAGAAAACATGAAGAGATGTCCTGAAGTGAATCAAAGAATTACAAAATTACTGAATTCTGAGAAGTTAAAAACTAATGAAGATATTTATAGTCCCAATTGCCTTAAATTATTTAGTTAAGAAATACGGCTACAGACTATGAACTATACTCTCCATGGTTGCTGGGAGGAGAGGCTTATTTTCCCCAAATGAATAGATGAACCGGGCTTGCCATCTGTCAGGTAAGAACGAGCATCAAAGCCCAATCCAGTCATTATTTATAAATGTTTTGGGATGTTTTTGTTTTAATTCTATGACCTTCCTTCGGAAAATGGATTGAGTTTTGCAAAATATGTAGATCTCTATTTTGCTGACTTTTATATGGAAAAACTCAGACAGCTGCATCCCAATATTTGGCATCTCCATCTCTTTCCCTCATCTACACTTCAGTGGTTTGGCTCACATCGAAGCAAGTCAGCCAAGGATATGCTCGATGGAGCCCTAAGCTGGAGTTAGTTTTCATGCTGACTCTAAGAAAGGATTTCCCAACTGCACCCACAAGTAAAACAATTGATGAACTAGGTTAATTCCCCTCACTGCCCTTCTTTTTGTCCTCCCTTATTTTTAACCTACTTACTTTCCTCCTTCGCCTTCCTCTAGGCTCAAGTATTTCATTATTTTGTTTCCAAAAAGGCTTTTCTCTCCCCCAAGTGTAGAAATCTCCTTTAAATCTGGGTGACCAAGATGCGAAGTTCCACAGGTCAGGGTAATTCTGGATGTATTGGCTGATGCACTCACACTGAAACTGGGAACAGGACCAGTACTGACTTCACTGGGAGAAGCATTAAATCCTGGGGACAGCTATAGAGGATTTCCATATCTAAAATTTTCCAGTGACTTTGACACTAACAATGAGGTCTGGATAACCAAAACATTCACAGTAAGATATAATAATACTTTATCCATCCCACCTCGCCCGCCCCCCAAAATTACTTGAGTAGAAGTACTCTGAGAAAAATGTCAACTTGGGTAAAGTTAAAATCTGAAAAGGACAAAGAGCAAAATAGGTTGTGAAAAATTTTGCTTGAGAACCTTGCAACCTGAGCACCTTAAACTACTGGTGTTTAAAGCAGACTGTTCTGGATTTTGGAAATCATATGGGAAAAAAGTAGAAATTAATATTATTAAAAATAAAATATTTTCCCCAATCACTGCATATTACTGAAACAATGTTAATCATGATTATTTGTATTTTTGCTACTGGAACTGTTAAAAACTAGCAGCTGTTATAAAATGGGATACTTTAAAGCTAATTCAATTTTAAGTCATAGAATAATATTGTAGAATCACAGAATGGTTTGAGTTGGAAGGGACCTTAGAGATCATCTGTTTCCAACCCTACTACAACAGCTTCATCAAGGTCATGCTACTTGAAATGCAGGTTCTTTAATTTCACAGAAAGACTTTCTCTTGTACGAAATCAAGCATCAGCATTTTAAAAAGCTACCAAATATTCAAGCCATCACATACTTTGTGTGAGAAAAAAAGCATAGTTTTGCTTGGAGGAAAAAAAAAACCAAACCACAATGGTTTTGGGCTCTGCTCAATGCAGAATCAAAACTGAGCTGGGAGAATAGAACCAAGACACGAATCATATAACTGCATAACATTATAATAAAAAAATTCCTTCAATAAAAGAATATTTATGAGAAATCACTTCTCTTGTTCCAGGGATTCCTAGGCAGCTGGGCAGCCAGGGCACTATCCCCTCTGTGGCAATGAAAATGCTCAGGTGGATCTTGTTCTGAATCATCGTGGATGTTTAAACAGAGGCACACAACATTGCTGTCTTAACCCATTCTTCTAGATTTGGGAAGATGCAGACAGGTTACCAATGTTTCTGCCCTAAAACCCAGCCCAGATTTACCACTCCAGGCCTCATCTTTCATGATATTATAACAAAGACAAGCAAAATAAGATGTGGGGGTTTTATATGACATTTAAATGAAGAGAAATTATCTAAAGTACAAGAGATATGAGTACACTTTCAAGTAGAATCGTGACACCTATCTCAATGTAGGGAGGGCTTGTATTCAATAAATTAAATGAACTTTACATGCAAACCTTGTATTACATTGCATGTATGTTCTAGGACTAGAAATGTATATTCTCTAGTGTCTTCTCTTTGTCTAAAAGAGCAAGTTTGTCTTGCTCCAGCGATGAAACATGGTGTGTTTACTAAACATCTTTCCAGTATAGTGAACTGTTGAAATCTAGACAGGTATTTCAGGCTTTGCCTGCACTGCTTTCTTCCCTGACAGTTTTGTCTCCTCTGATTGTTTCTTTGACATATTCAAAGCTCCCTTTCTAGGTACTACAGACCAAGATGAACCAAGAAGGACTATAATTGGAAAAATCTGACAGTGAGAAAAATCTGCCCAAGTTGATCAAGAGGTGTTATAGCAGATTAACACTCCTGCTAGTGGGTTGCTCAGTTAAGCCGTGGATCTTTGAAGCCTTGTGAACCTTGTCAACTTCTCACCCAGACCACAGTACAGAAACATCTGGGTGGAATGGCGTTTTCACTCACTGTGAAAATACACACTTGAACACTCACATACCTTCTTAGCCTCTCTGGGAAGCTGTTTTTCACTCCTTCTGCGAGATGGACTCCTGAGTGATTGATGGAATGTTTCTCCATTTATATTTAACATGTTCATAAATGTTTTAACACCATGTTTCCAAAGATTTTTATAAAAAGAGTATGCAGAGAACCCATGAGATGAACTTCTCCACCTTCCTTAATTATAAGTCACAATTTGAATGTTCCTGGAAAATCACTGTATCAAAGGAGCACAGAATTTTCACTGCTGCTCAGCCTGTGTACTTAGCTCTGTCAGCTGCCTCCCACTCCTTTGATCCCTGTTCTGCCACTGCTGGTCACGACACCATTTATTGTAACGGTAGCTGCGATATCGTGACGTGTTCCATGGATGATGAACTAAAGATTTCTCTATTTCATAAAATAATGTGTCTCCTTGTAATTATTATTATTAACTAAGATAGACCAAATATCACCACAATTTAGTTTTGATTTACATCTGCTAATCATACACGAAAAAGTTAATGCCTATATTTTTGTCTCAAGCATTAAGAACATAAAAATGACTACACATTTTCCTTACAAATTGTTGCTCCATTAAGCCTTTTTACAAGTTATCCATTTAATTGCCAATAGAATCCTTATTTACTAAATAAGACATTTTCATTATTAATTTGCTTGTTAATTTTTAAGTGTAAAATCTGCATAATCTAAGATACTAATTTTTATAAAACCTAGCAGCTTTCCACTTATTTAATGGAATTAGTGCTATCTCTGCAGTAAATGTTTTAGAGCTTAGTTGACCATTTTTGACCAATGTGGATGTTTTTAAGAAAAAAAATTGTCTTATAATTCTACTGGTTTCTTCTGTTCACAAGAAAGGTTTTGTAGGTTTACTTAGATTTTGCATTTAAAATTGTCACTCTAATACGTATGTTAAATGTCCTGAATTATGCTAACAAGAGATGTAATTAAATTACTCCAATGAAAACATTTTAATTCATAAAAACTGAATCAGAGTAGACAAGTAGGAAAATATGTTATGCCAGGAAGAGGGCATATTTTGTCAAAAAGAGGAAAAGAAAATAGATCATCTGCTTAACAAAGAGCTCACATTTGTTTATAAGAAGGTGATGTTGCTGAGACAATGTTCGGATGAACAGTATTTGGATGATGACGTAAACACATTTTTTAATCTTATGCTGTGAAACCCAGAGTGATGAACAGAACAGTTTAAGAATGCCTTGCCAAAAGTATTTAGCATGATCAACCTCTGGTTTCATCTTCCACTAATGTGATGAAATAAGCTTCTTAATTTTAATTAGGTCAAAACTATCAGGATCAGGGATTGTGTCTTTTTCTGTATCTGTATTGTGTCTACTACATAGTATTCTAGGAATCTACAATATTATCTATTATAAAAAATATAATTATTATTTAATAATTATAATATATACCGTATCATTGAATTACTTCTGCCAAGGACTAAGGATTAAAATCTTCTTTATTTAACTGATTAAGATCCCTGCATTAACCTCCAGTTTTATCATTGCTGGTTTTGGAGATAAGGTTAGAATTCCATAGTAACTGATTAAAAAGTTGCATTATTAATATAATACATGTCTCTTTTTCTAGCTTTTTTCTCTAGCTTTTCCTTTCCTTTTTTCTGCTTTGTTCCTGACCTCCTTTCATTTATTTTTCCAGTTTATAAATTTTTCCTCTCTTCTTGGCAAGAGGAACAAACTTGTGGCCTGGAGACTTTAAAATATACTCCTGTAGCCATGGATTTCACATACCTAGCCTCTGTCTGCACCACATTTCGACTGAAAAACTACACTGAAGGAAATATTTCTGGAAAATTTTATGAACTAAAAGAACTTTACACCTATTTCTAATTGCCTGGCACTGGTACTGAAGGATGAATGGGTGTCAGTAGGCAGGACACACCAACAAGCCTTTGCCAGCCCTGTTAACACCTGTATGAGCCACTGCAGAGATGCAAGAGCAGAGCAATCAGACAAAAAGAAACGGATCAGAGCACAGCTCCACTTTGCTTTACTATCCACCCCTTTTTTTAAAGACAGTCGAACACAGGGAAAGCAGCCTGAAAGAAAGTGCTTTTCCTTTCATTAAACAAGCCAGTGAATGGCAATTTGTTGACCAAAAGTTTCAGTCTTCCTCACCAGGCAGAGCTTCCTTAACTCCTGGTCAGCAGCCTTCACAGCATGCTGGTGCTACACTGCAGGAGCACCCAGTAGCTGGAGCTGCACTTGCTCCACATCATCCATTGGTGGATCTGAAGTTCCACACTTCTCTACAAGAAATCTACCTTCAGTGGATGGCTACATCCCTACAGATCGAGTAATGAATTACTATTTCGTTGTGGCAGTGCAGTGGTAAGGAAAGCAGTCCCTGACAATCTGATTTGATAGGGTATGATTTTCCATTGTTAGATTTTGTGACCCCATCTACACTTCAGAATTCCTAATTTCCTCCAACAAAACTGCCACAAGATGTCCAGTACAGTACTTGTCATGGATCTAACATCTTCAACCCAATCTTGCCTATTAGAGATGTATGAAGACATCAAATTACTGTCTTGCTAATATTTATTTGGAGATTTCCACCTTTCTTTGGCTTTCATATTAGAGTTCATTACAATCTAGGCACTAAACAGCCAGTCACTGAAATTCACAGTGAGACCCCTGTTCTGCAGTTTTTGAAGCATTGTTTGCACACCACCACAGAAGTTGTAGATGTTTTTACTTTGCAGGACTAGTCAAGACACCTCTACAACGTGGCAGAAGGATACAATTATATTGCAAATGCCTGTGAGTACAGATGTATATGAATACTAACGCAGGGTGCTCCAGAAGCAGGAGGTAATATTAATGTCAGTAATGAAGTTATTTACTACACAATCAGGAATGCTTTTCAAGCTACTTCCTCACCTATGTAGACTCTCAGAAGATAATGGCTGATCACACTTCCAGCACATTACAAAGTGTAATATATCTATATCCAGTAATAATCTAGAAAACCTAACATTTGTATTTGCTTAGTATTTGATTTAATTTATAGCTTTGTGCTAACTAACTCATTAAACAAATGGGACGATGCTTAAATTCAGAAGAATCTTACTGCATGTTCCTCTGCAAAAATTTTGAGGTTGTATTGTTCCAAATGAGATTGTTAGTCTGTTGGGATATCAGGTTCTTCCAAGGCTAGAAGAAGTAGTTTAATTTGAGAGCCAGCATTATGCACCAGATCAGGGGGCTCTCACCTCTCCAGTCCTTTCACCTTGGTAAATTCCCTCCAGTGCTCTCTCCAGCTTTGTCAGAAGCAGCAATTTGAGGTTAGAAACATTGCCCTGGAGTTTCTTGTCACACCACCTCTACAACTGAAGTAATAAAACAAGCAGCTGGGTTGAATTTTTTCCCAGGTAGCAACACCATCCTCTTTGCATCTGCTCCCCAGCCAAACAAGCTGCCGTGGGGTATGGTACATACTGTCAGGTTGAGCCCTGCCCAGGAATAGAGTTTCCCTTTCCAATGGGGCAGAACCACTTTTATTCCAGGACCTCCTGCATCCCTCCTAAATATCTTCTTTGAAAGAAGGCTAAAAACTCATCTCAAATTTTATCCACAGATTTCTCTACCTTCTTTCCATTCTTGGTAACTTTCACAGAGCAAGCAACTGCCATGCTAACTTCAGTGAATAGTTGCACTGAGTTTATTTTCAGCTTTGAAGTACATGTATCATATGTTATTAAGGAAGAAGTATGAGAGGGGGAAAAAAAGTTAGTAGAATTCATATGCATCTTCCATTTCCACAAAAGAGAAAACAGAGGGAGTCTGCCTTGGAAGCCTTTTAGAAAGACCAAAAAAATGAACATGGGAAAAGGGCATGAACTGTGTTAAAGCACTCTCCATAAACAAGCCCCTGAATTTGATTTAGAAAAAATGGTATGCTGATCTAAATAGACTTTTTCTCCTATAGGGATATCAGTAGAAAAACCTGGATAGAGTTTAGAGAAACACAGTAAAAGGCCTGAAGATCATTTACAAGGAATATTGAAAGTACTAAATTATTTGAGCTTGGCTAAACAACGACACAATAATATTTTCAGTTCACAAGTATTTTTAAACTTTATTTTTAAATGCTGTTTTCACGATGAAGTGAAGCTAATATGTGGACCACTCCTTTTAGTACAGTATCGCCCTGGCAACCAGACCAGCAAAAACAGAAAAAGAGATTAAATGACCAATCATTCCTTCCATCTCTCATGTCTTCGATTTCTTTGCTGGATGGCTGATAAAGTGCTTGGACTCTGTGACTCCTGTGGGTGAAGCCCAATGGAGTGTTTCCTTTGGCAAGGCTCGGTGTGTGCACTTAGATGGTATGCTGTGCTGGCATCACATGGCTGTCTGAAGGAGAAAAAACCTCTCTGGAGTGCCAGCAATAAGGGCTTGGCTATCACAGGGCCAAAACTGCAGTATTTCCCTATGAGTATTTTTAAGCCCTAACCTGCAGAAACATCAAGGAGATTTTGGGAAGATCAGACAACTACTCCAGGAACTATGGAAGGGAATAGTTCCCTGGAAGAGCATCTAACTTGCCAGCCCAAAATGAGTTACTCACAGCAATGCAGAAACTCAGAACAGATGATGGAGAAAATGCAAATGTGTTACTGACTGAGAAAATGGTAGATCCTCAAAATCGTACATCTGAACTGAAGTGTATGGTCTTCAAAATGATTCCAGCTAAAAGAAGGAACACCTTCTGGAGGCATGTCCCTGATGCAACCCTTTCTGTGTGTGCTCAGTGTCCCTGCCCTTCTCAGTCTGAGGCAGGGTGGCTGTCATGCACTCTCCAGATCCCTCCCACTGTGCAGCTGCCTCTGTAGGGAACATTTTGCTCTTACACTTCTCTGTCTTTTCTGGCTACTCACTTGCTCTATGAGCAGAAGCTAGTTTTAACCTTAAAAACTTAAATTATAGGAATTACTTCTGAGACTGCCTCTATACCCGCAGTGCAAAGGAACAACAGAGACTATACAAACTGCTCCATCTAAGAGGGTCCAGTTTATTTGTATTTCATTTGTTTCCCTCATTTCATGTTCTCAGAAGTTTAGAGTTTCTAATTCAGTGCTCTCCTAGTTCAAAAGCCTCTGGAGCTGCTCATTCCCAGGACAAGTTCTTTCTTATCCAGTTATGACCAAAAAAAATATGACTAAAGCATACTGGAAAATGAAATGAAAACTATAAAATATGTTCTCAGTACTTATGGCCAGATTATTCAGCACTTGGCAGAGACCAATGAGGATATGGGAAATAGGCACAAAGAACAGCCCTAAATTTGGTAACAATAGTTACTTGAAAATGTTTGGAACTCTCAATTAGCTGAATTAGGATCTCATTAGCCATACCCCTTTCTGTTACACATGCTCTGAAAAATGGCTATTCTTTAGTGAAGGAAAAAAAGATAGGGAAATTTCACTCAGCTGAACTAATTTTCTGATTGCAGAACACTCATTTTAGTACCATTAGGTTCTTCAGTTTGTCAGCATTTTCTTCCTGCCTGTGCTCACACAGATAAGTCTTATTCTCAAAAGCAGCCTGTGAGGGAACTCTTTAACAGCTTCTCATCCAGGAAACCCCACATGTTCCACGTCTATCTCTTAGTGAAGCTCTTGAAAGAGAAATCAGGTGACAGATTCCTCAAGGACCTTGTTGGCCCTCTGCACCAAATTAGTTTCACTCAGTGAATAAAGAAAGGAAAACTTTCTCGATTCTGTTTATCCATTATGATCTCATGCAGTAAAATGGGCCCATCTTAGATTCTCAGTAATGTTAATCTGGTAATTTCAGATAAAAACATAATTATATATTTAGGGTTAATAAATTTTAAAATCAAAATAAATAAACAAATAAAAACAATTTCATTTATTTTGAGAGCAGGTATTAATGACTTTTTCTGGCACAAGTCTCATCCCTTTGGTTCCCGACAGAGTAGAAACTGTCACTACGGAAAGTGAGTACCTGTTCCTAAATATAAACACCTACTGCCATGCCGAACAGGAGCAGGTATTCATACCCAAGCAGCACCTACCCTCAGGGTCCTTGTATGAAAACACCATTTTGGAGGGCTGTACCATAGCCCTCATGTGACTTCAAGCACTTTGTTCGGTCATCCCACTCTTACCCAAATAATTATGGTTTATGGCCGTAAGGGGACAGAGAATTCCAGGAGCATAAAAATCAAAAGCTAGTTAGTGTGTACAGAGTATCTGCTCTAAGAATGGCGGCTCTAAGCACTGAGGACATGAGCCATTCCTACCCTACTATTTGTACTATCTTTAACAGCACAGATATCATGTTTCTGCTTCTTGTCTTTCTTCTAAAAATCTCAGCCTGCACAAAATCACAGCACCTACCATCTTGTGACTAAAAAGGGAAAAATTTCTTGCCATGCACCATAGCATTTTGACATTAGGACCAATTATAAATGAGCAAATAATGATAGCTTTTTAAAAATATCGACATCTCCTCATATGTTCCCCAAAATAACGAAGCCATATGTAATAACTTCACCTGCTGACTGTGCTGTAAGTATTCCCAGCAGGCTTTATAGTTGAAATAGGTGTGGAGGAAAGAAACTTTTTTGGTAGAACATGCATTTTAGATGAAACTGGAACTTGTGAACTTCTTTTGAGCACATAGAATTGTCTGACTCATAGATAGTGATGAAAGTCCCCATCCCCACATAAGTAACTCTGACATTTTCAAAAGAATTTTTTGATTTTAAATGCAATGTTATTTCATTCCAAAGTTTTCTTCAACTGTATGTAAAATATTTTAAAATAATGCTCTAAACTATTTTACTTTCAACATTTTTTACCCAAATTTCTTATTTTCTAAACCTGTTCTTTCTTTTATGGATGACACAGAAGGCATATATCAAAAAAGTAAAATCCAAGTCACTGTCATTTGCACAACTCTTACTATTCCGAAACTCACAGTATCCTAAGTTAAGTGGAATCGTAGACCACCACACAAAATACTGTAGAAAATAAAAACTAGTAGAATTCTTCCATCGCCAAAAGGATAATTCATTTTTAATCTCATCTCAGAAGCGCAACCATGGTTAAATCTGTGGGATTAATTCTGATAACGACATTAAAAATAATTACAACTTAAATCCTTTTTAAAATACTGGTAGAGTTAACAGAGGTAATCACTGAATAAACCAGTTGCTTTCCTGGAATATCCATCTCTCAGCTGAAGCAGGATGTCTTTTGAAGAGGGAAGACACTGGGTTCAGTGCATGCACTGCGGGGGAAATGCACCGGCCTGGTTTATTCAGCAAGAACATCCATGCCCGTATGGATCCCCAGTGCCAGCAGGAGCTTTGCCGTCCCTGTCCCAGCACACACGCGAGGATGAGCAGCGCTCGGCTCCTCTTTGCTCAGCCCCGCCTCGGGCTCACCGCCGCTGTCCTTCAGCACCAGGAACGGAGCCGCAGCTCGAAGGGGCGGAATGAGGACTGGTGGTGGTGGGGGAGCGGCCACGTGCGAGGGGCTCATCCCAACGCCGTCCTGCTGGAGGGGCAGCCCAGACCGAGCACTTCTCGTTCCTGTCCCTGGCTTCTCCTGCCAAAACCACACCCCCACAATGACGCCGGTGGTGTGGAATAAACAACTTAGTCGCACCCACACAGTGATAAAATTCGACCCCCCTTTTCTGTAACCAGGACGGTTCCACATGTAGCTCATGCCCAATATTAATAACGCCAACAGGTGTTAGGAATTTGCAGCTGTCAGCTAGACTGGAAAGGGATAGCTAAAAATCAAAACCTGCAATATTTTCTAGAAAGATACTGCCATTTATGAGGTAGACTGCCAGAAAGGGCACCATTTATGAGACAGTGCAGGACAAGTGCTGAATCATCCACCTTATATTTGTATCAGTAAAAAATGCTAGGACAAAAGAGCAGAAAGAGAAAGAGAAGGATATGATGTTTATGACAATTTTACTCTTAAAAGTAGCATCGCTTGCCATGCATGAAGAATGGAAGATAATTTTGTGGAGCTACATGTTGTGAAGCAGTGACTTTTACAGGCAGCTGGCTTTAAACAGAGAGGTATCACTATGAATGCTTGAATTTTTGTAATGCTTGATGTATATCCTGACATCCATGGATTGTTATAGGATCAACAACCAGAAACCCTCTAATAATTGAGCCAGTTTTAATCGTAACTCTGTTTCCAATCTTTTAGATACAGCTTTTTTCAGCATTTTGGAGGTGCAGAAAAACCTTTAAGTATATTCTTAATCCTGGGATTCTGCTGCTGGGCTCTGTTCCTGAGCTTACACCTCTCAACACTGTTCTCCAACTGTGCCTCCCTGCAGAGCAAAGAACAGAGGTTAATTTCTTTACATCTTAGGAGGCATTACTCTTTGCAACACCTACAGCCAAAGTGGCAACCTAAATATTAACTTACTTAAGTACAGTTCTTTTAAAAAAGCAAACACAGAGAAACTAAAATATTTATTTGTACTTACTAATTTTGTATCATGAATAAATGCTATTCATTGCCAGCTGAACCAGCATGAAACCCCTCCAGTGATCATTTTACTCTATGAGAAGTTACAAAGGCTACTTTCATATGATAAGAACTGTATGGCACACTTTAAAAAGTTGTAAGACAAGTACAAACAAAAAGATCCTCAGTTAGGAAAATGAACCAGCATCCAAGAACTGGTAGTTCAATGGACTCCAAATTATGCATGAAGGAACTGAAATATTCAGGAAAGGATATCTGGTCCTATTGTACTATAATGTAGTATAATCTCATTTTCATAACTGGTATTTCATAAACAAATAGAATGTTCATAAACAAACAGAGCTTTAGTAAGTCTATTAAATGCTTATAAATGAGGGGGTTTTTTCCCAAATTAAGTATGCTGACAAATATTTTTTAATTTCTTCGACTTTTTCTGCAGTTTTATGTGGTGAAACCTTTTTTTAGACACCAGAAAATATTTAAGAGTGGTGTGAAGTAATCTCATTTGAAAGGTAAGGAAACTTTCAGTGACTGTGAATGATTATGGGCACTGAAAACCTCAGCAGATTCACAAACAGAGAGATGGGCAAAAACAAGTCTTGTATGTGCCCTCTGGCTTACAGCCTTGCTTCAGGGAAAACTACAGAAACAGCCTTGCTTCTTTTCAGCAAATCTTCATGCCTGGCCAAGAGCACTGGTTATTCTGTTCACAAGCAAGGTGCTGTAGAAAGTGGCTGCACTGACTGCCTAAGTCAGAGATGAAAAAAAGAACCAAGGCAAAAAAAATAGGAGATAAGGAAGGCAAAAAGACCTGTCAGGCAGTGGATGACTTAAATAACCACAAACTCATACCCAAGCTGCTAATAATGTTTGAACAATCCAGTGTTCGCCTTGGCTGGTCATGCTGTTTGTGACTCAGAAATGAAGGGCCAATACATGTCCAGAGATTACGTGTTCCTGCACCAGTGAAGTCTGCTTTCCCCAGAATGCCAGGCTTTTCCAGAAGCCCTGCTGTTGCCACTCAGCATCAAGAAAGGAATGGTCACTTTTGTCCAACTCAAAACTTCTGTCTTGCTTTCCTGGTTTTGTGTTGACTTTTGCTTTGGTATAGAGCTACAGTAGCCTTGTAAATTCATGAGTACCACTTGTGTCATGTCTTAAACTTAAAAGACATCTTGTTTTCACTAGTCTGTCGACAAGTTTTGTTTATTTTTCAAATATTTTCTCTTTAACAAGCCATAACAGAATCCAGTGTGTATCCAGCAACTAAGGATAAAGAATATCTGTATCCTAGCAAGACCCAAGAAGGCCTGCCTTAGGCAGAAGGCAACTCCTGATGAGTAAACCCCGTTAACAGATTTAGTCTCCCTTACACTTGGCCTTAAATCTGTCCTGCACATGCTAAAATAACAGCGCAGAGCACTGGAGTTACTTCTACAAAGCATTCCTGAGGCCGGGCCCGTTGGCTCTGCATCCCCTGCGGCTGTGCACACCATGTAGGCACTGAATAGCCTGTGACCACTGCAAAGCACCGTGTGCACAGAGCAGCGAGGGGCTCCCTATGCAACCTCTGTTTCCCATCAGCTGAGACACCTGGAGCTCTCTAGTAAAGAACAGTGCCCGCGACTTGAAACTGAAGAGTTCAGCGCCCACCAAGCCCAAAATATTTCAACGCCGGGGCCAGGAGCAGTATAGCCCCGAGAGGTGTTTGGCTTTGGGGCGGCTGTCTCCAGCGCCAAGCACTGCCCAGCCACACCGGCGGTGCCGGAGACCGCGGCGTAGGCGCACAGAGCGGAGGCAGCAGCGTGCCTCCCTACGGCACGTGCCGCGTGTGGGGACGGCCGCTGCGGGCACACGGGGCGGAAAGGGGCCGTAGCGATGGGCCGAGGGCGGCAGCCCCCTCGGGGGCAGCTTCTCGACGTCAAGCACTAGGCCGGCCCGACCCCCGCGCTGGGGCCGGCTCTGTCCTCGGGGCTCCAGTCCCCGCTCCATGCACCGCCCGCGGGCAGAGGGGTCGCGCCCGGCGCCGAGCAGGGCAAGGCAGCGGCTCGGCGCCGCCGGGGCAGGTGGCGGAGGGAGCGGAGGGAGCGGAGCGCCCGGCCGGGCTCCAGCTCCCCGCCTCCGGCCCGCGCTGCCCGCCGTGCGGGGGTGGTGGCGAAGGGGGGTCCCCGACCGCCTCTATAAAAGCGGCTGCAATGGCTCGGCCGGCAGAGCCGGGCGGGCGGCGGGTAGGCGGCGGCCGGGACCATGGCGACGGGCGGCGGGCAGGAGCTGCCCGCCCTGATGCTGCTGCTCCTCCTTCTCCGGCCGTGCGAGGCAAGTGCGGGGCGCCCGGTGGGGCCGGCGGCCGGGGGGAACCGGCGGCCGGTCCGGCGCCGTGACCGGGCCCCCGGGGCCGCTCTGTCCCCGCAGGTGAGCGGCCGGGAGCCGGCGTGTCCCCGTTCGTGCGGCGGGCGCTGCCC
>VWPU01018644.1:0-83565 GCA_013398955.1 Callaeas wilsoni | reverse complement strand
TTTAGCAGACACCTGTCTCAAACAGAGACAAATGCCCATGACTGGTGTCACCTGGGACCTCAGCCACGCTCCTGTCCGTGGGTCTGGGAGCCTCATGGAAGCTCAGCCTTTGTCCCCCCGTCTGTGCCGCTCTGAACAACGCAGTGCCCTTGCCCCAGCCCTGGCTCTGTTTCCTTTTGCACCTGGCTGCTGGGTGGCCCTCTGAAGGTGTCACTCGTGGGGGCTGCAAAGTGAAGCTCCTCAGCCCCTTCTCACAGGGCTGCTCTCCCCAGCCCAGAGGCAGCTTGGCAGTCCTCCACCAAACTCACTGCAGTTCGTGTTTGTTTGGAAAATCTCCTCTAACAGAGTATCTTCTGTAACAGGCCAAAGTCCACAGCTTGGACTGAATTCTGCTGACCTCATGTTCGTCGTGCTGTCTCCCATTTCAGAGTCTTTACTTTCATTTCCTGATGGTGTTTTGACTCATACAACTGGACTTTAGCCTGAGAATGCTTTATTTTCATAACATCATCAGTCTAACAATTTAGCGGTTGTTGTGGTGAATGAACCAACCGGGGGCCACAGAGCCCAGAAAAAGAGATTTGGTGGGCTGGTTTCAAAGAGTAAAACCGCCTTCTGTGAAGCTGGCTTCTGCCTTTGAATTCCGAGGATTCCTGAGGAGGGTTCGGTCTGCCTGACAGACAAGTTGACAGACACCATTTGTATCCCCTAAGGAAAAGTATCCTGACCTGTCCCGCCTTTCTCCTCTTCCTATGGGTCCCTGTGGTGTCACCCTGCCCCCTTCCCTGTATCCCTTTAAAGCCCCTCAGTCTCTTATCTTGCTCTTTTCTTTTTTGTTTCTCTTCAAGGGAGCTTCTACAATAAATCCTTGGAACATCGGCCGAAGGGCCTCCTCTGCTCATTTGTTTCTGGCCACGCCTGGGCTATCCACAAGCCCCAGGCATGCTAGGCTTCGTGCTCTCCACCGCACGGGCTGGGAGGCTGGCTAGCGAGGCACCGAGGTGCCCCGGGATGATTTACCTTTGTGTGGGACATGCTTGGACCAAGCTGTGGCCCCCCCAGCCTGGCCAGCGTGCCGGCGTATTAATGTAAGCGGTAACACACATTTGGCAATTAGAGCTAAATAATGAAGGAACAAGGGAGTTTCTTAATAAAATTGTCTAGAAAATCTGTAATGAAAACAAAGTAACTAAATAAACTTCTAAGTAATAAGTTGTATCTTAATATTAATGTAATCATATAACATTTCATCACTTCATAATTTTTTGTTAATAAAATTTTATGTATCAATGAGTATTTAAATCTGATTTTCTTAGCCTCTGTTTGTTAGATACCTCAATAAATCCCAGGCACAAATAGAAGCACAAAAAACCCCAATGAATATAACAGTAATAAGGTAAAATACAACTATAGCCCTTTGAGTTAAAACAAATAAGGAGATGTGGCTGGACAAGTCTGTAAAACCATGACAGAGTTATTATATGATAGTTATTATAGCTGCCATTATTTAAAATAAGATTACTCTCTTCTTGAGTTGAAATTTTGAACCTACTACCAAGTTGGCACTTGCAGTAGAAAGAAGTGTAGGTAGTGGTGGAACACACAAGTAAAGACTCCCATGTCTGAAATGACTGTTGCAAATTTTTTAATTCTGGAAAAGTATTGTGTGTCTGTGCATGGTCTGCAGGCAGAACCTCTGCTTAAAATCAGCCCATGGATACAAAAAACCTAGGCAGAACAGCAAGACAATTGAGAAAAATTATGAGCCCTTTTCCAATAGAATGGTACTGGAGAAGAAATGGTACTGGAGAAGAAATGGTACTGGAGAAGTACCATTCCTCCAGTGAAACTTGATGGCATTACATTTCTGGCCTGATTGTTTTAATATTTCTGGCCTGTGTAAGTTTTAATATTGTATGGCCTTTGGGAGAATCTGGTCTCAGTACACAGGTGGGTGACTGTGACCCAGTGACTTTTGCTTCTTTTCCTTTGCTGCTATTCCTCCTCTCGCTACGTGGCTGGGCACAACAATAACCCTCAGCCAGATATCTTATTCTCTCTCTTGCTTGGGAATAGTCATCTTAAAGCCTTTCAGGAAATGCTGAGAGCCTGTGGAATTGCAAAACCCACTCACTCTCTTGAATGCCTGTTTGGGACCTGTATGGAACAAAGGCAGTTCTCCAGTCTCTGCTGCTTTCACATTCCTTTTACTTCAAATCCCTCTGGAAGTAAGCTCTGTTTTGTGTTCTTCATGAACAACACTTATGTTTTCATGCCAGATTTTTCACAGGGATTTCTATAGCCTCTTTTTTTCTAGGCAGTGCATAGCCATTGTCTAATCCCAGGTGTGCTTATGGTTAATATCTAAATTAAACTGTGAGCTGCTAGAACAGCTCAGGATATTCTGCATTTCATAATAGATGAATATTTGAATTTCCTGCCAAAAGACTGTGGCTCAGATGAAGCAGCCCCAATAGAAGAAGTAAATAAGTTAGGAACTTAATTACTGCCTCACATGATATGTATTTAGAAGTTTCTGTGCATAGGAAAACAAGTTCAGGGAATTGCAGTAATTTCCTTTGCCACTTTATTTGATTGTGTGATGATGGAGAGGGAGTAAGGTAACTTAATTTGCATTAAAATTTTTATGATTTCTGTTTTTCAAAACCAAATATCCACTGAGAACAGGAATAAGAATAAAACATTCCATTTAGGTGTTTTATTCATAGTCTTATTTTGCATTAGTGATAAATCACAGTGATTTTATATTCCCTCAACAGTATATTAAAATGTCTTTAATAAGCAGATGTTAAAGAAACACTCCAAAAAATATTGTACAGGCCATTTTACAGTGGAATTATTCAAAAATTGTATGACCAGAAAAACCTTAATATGAGGAGAACTGGGGCTCCTGCAAAAAGTCTTTATGGGAAGTGAAGTATTTACAGTCTCATGCTTCCAAAAGTAATTAAATCAGAGGCCAAAGTTGGTTCCAGAGCACATTATAAATCATGGGATTTTAAAGCAGATCACCTCTGAGATTTTTTAAATTTGTTTTTCTGATTTGGAAACCCTTAGGCTGTACATATTTCCTCTTATCTTCCTAAGCCACAGAAACTTGGAAACTTTTTTTTTGTTCCCCATATGAAAGCTGAGATTATTATGTACAGGCATGAGTTAGGAGCTTGGACTCCAAGAAAGAACACCAAATGAATTGCAAAGCCATTTCTGAGAGTTTAAAACCCAGCTTTCTTTCTTGTCCTGTTTTTTCTTTTCCACATAACTGAAGTACAGGTTTAAATGGCATGGACTGGAAGAATCTGAATATATGAATGTTTAGCTGAGCACTTATTGGTGGTGAAATGAAGCCAACACTGAGAACTGCCACTGAGGGCTCTGCTCTCTGTCAGACAGTTAAAATCCCTGACTCCTGGACAATTTTGTGTCGTTTGAAAGCAGCTGTTCTGGTTCTAAAATTAATTACACCTCTTTTCCCTTTGATTTACAGCTGTGTCAGGAAACGTTTCAGCAAGTTTCGTGTGGAGTCACATTTACTTTGAGAGGCTTTTGGACTGATTTCTTCTGTGAGCCTCTCCGTGTGTGGAGAAACACTGTGGGTGACAGAGGGGCATCATCCTGGACAAGCAGCTGCAAGAAGAGCCTTTCTAGTCCAAATTAATACAATTCACACGGACTGAGAGTAAAACTCCAGCTTCTCAATGCATGCCCACCCTCACCAAGCAGCACTTGTGGAAGCTGTCAGAGCAGGAACCTTGTCCTTCTGGAACTCTTCTCTGAAAATGTATCTATTCCTGCCTTCTTTAATTTGATGAAATTGAGTTAGAACACTCCTTCAGATTAATCCTACTGTGGGAACCCAAGGAAGAGAAGGATTTTGAATATGTTCCTCCATCCCAGCCTTTTTTAAAACCTTCTTTTCTTTTTTCCCTCTGATTATCAACATGCAACACAATATGCATTTTAAAGACGGCTGAATATTTTTTCCCTAACTTACTTCTCCAGATACTAAAATTGCAACATGGTCTGATGGATCCTGCAGTTACTCAGCAAGAGCTTCAGTTTCAAAGAGAAATAGTCACTAAATCATGTTAGATAAAGAGAGAAAACAGTAAAAACTCCCTCTGGTGTATATGGTTTGAAGCTTAAATCAGACTGTGTAAGTGAGATTTGAGTTGGCAAGGATGAGGAATGGGCTTTTCAGAGACCACATTCTGCTCAAGGAATCTGTATGGCTTCCTGAGCAGCTCATTTTACATTTTTTTTGAACTTGCTTTGTTTTGCTAATGATGTTGTGATTAGAAACTACCTCTTCTTCTGCATGTGCAGCTGTTGGTGTTCTTAGCAAAAAAAAGATCCATGATTTTTGCTGGGCTTCTTGGGCATTACTATAAAAATATCAATACAAATACATTCCTACATTATCTTATTAGAACTTCTTCCATATGTCTTCCATATCATAAAGAAGAAAAAGCCTTACTTTACACTCTTTTTTGGATTTTTTTTTTATTTTTTCTGACAGAACAAGAATGTTATACTAGAAAATACAATTTTAGTTCAAGATTCTGGTTTGGTCTTTTTGTTTTTATATGTATACCATTGTAATCTGGAATTACTACTGTGAGGAATATTGGACTGATGTTACCCAACTGCATGCAGAATATGGCTTTCCAAATCTTGTAAGAGTTCATAAAATTCTTGGAATGAAAAACAAGATTATAGGTGACATTTCAAATCAGACTGCCCTTATTGTGCCTGGGCATGTGAAAAAATAGAAGCCTTACTGACAAGCAGAGAACAGTGAGCTGAAATAAAGAAATATTGAAACATGGAAGAGCAGGATGTCGAACAGAAAGGGGAAAACTATCTGGGACATTATGTGGATGAAAAAAGGAGGAGAGGTAAGCACAGCCTACTGAAGAGAACAAAGGGCAAGATGTCAATTACACATGACTCAAAGGCTTAAATATGCAAAATGCTAATTGAGATAATGAAAACAATTCAAAGGGCTTTCTGCGGGTAGTATGTCAGCTTCAGATATTGGGGAAGATTTTGAGCAGGGAAAGAAGGGAGGTGGAGACAGTGTCCCAGATGTAAATAAAGCCATCAGCTTCTTGAAGTACATCACCCCTGAGGGAAAGGCAAAATCTAAGTGTAAAGTGGGACTAATATTGTTCCTTTTTTGCAGTGGGCTGAGGGAGAATTTAATTCTTACAGTGCTGTACCAGCCCAGACATCTGGGACATTGCTTCCAAATTTAGAAGAATCTTTTAAGGCACCTAAATCTGTATTTAGGGATCTGAATAAATGGGTTATCTCAAGGGCTTAGCCCCAGCACTCTCCTTTCTCAAACAACTAGCAGGTGTATGTATTTACTTCTGGACAGAGACAAAAGAAATGACCAATGCTTGTCACGATGAAATATCTCTATTATACATGCAAATAATCATGAGTCTTTCTGGGCTAAATGTTATCTATTTGGTTCCTGTTGATAAGACTTTTACTACTCAGCATTTGGCTTAGACCACTGTAGTTTTCTATTACAGAAAGAAACATTTCAGT
Organism: Callaeas wilsoni; assembly: GCA_013398955.1. Classification (NCBI taxonomy): domain Eukaryota; kingdom Metazoa; phylum Chordata; class Aves; order Passeriformes; family Callaeidae; genus Callaeas; species Callaeas wilsoni. Next base: position 77,985 of record VWPU01018644.1, on the reverse strand, counting down.
CACTATACCTCACATTTCCTTTGTTGAAAAAAACTACTTTTGTATAGTTCCTTCTTTTCCAGTAAAACTGTATGGTGAAAAAATAGATAGAAAAAAAGGCCTGTTCCTTGTATTTATCCATATCTTCACATTACTGCTTGATTAAAAAAATGAAATTTAGGAAAAAAAAATAGCAGGAACATAATTCGGTTCACAAAATTTTGGTAAAATCTGTAAAATTCTTAGAGAAGAAAATAAGATAACCGGAGGTCTTTCAGATTTGGAGAGTAGGCATGTGCAGAAACAGAGCAGAAGAAACTGCTCACTTGGAGCTGGAATGTCCAGCTCTGAGACGCACAGTAAGCTTTTGCTTATCAGATTATGTTTTTATGTAAGGTTGTTCCCATTATCTGAAGAAAGTTTTGTGCATTGTGAGGTGCAAATACAAAGTCTTTCCAGGGGTTTTCTCATGGGTGACTGTGAGCTGGTCCAGCTGCCTCCAGAGAGCTGTCAAGCAGCAGCCCACACTTGATCTGGACATAACTGAAGTGTTATTCAACAGCACGATGGAAGTAGGAGCCTCCAAACCATTCAGCTGGTAAATGACTGCAGTGAAGCCCCAGTCCTGTAGCCAGTTCCTCACCTGGGAACCTGCTGGAATCACACTTGCACTGGTTTGCACCAACCCACCCCCAAATAATTGCAGTTAAATATGCCAAGGACCTGCAGCGCTGGGGCTGCAGACACACTGCAGAGACCTGACCACCATTTACAGTGCTGGAGCTGTACTTCCTACTCAGCAGCTTGTTTACTTAGAAATATACTGCTAAATAAGCCTTGAGTTCTCTCAGGTTATTTATTTATGTCATTGTAGTTGCAGTTGAAATAGCCTAGAAAATAAAATTCAGGTGAGAGGCGGATGAGTTGATGTTTTAAGTTGGGTGTTTGGTTTGATTACAGTCATTGTTTTCATCCTTTGAACTTTTGTCTTAGTGAAACATGGTAACCTCTTATCATCAGGCAACCTTTGAGAGATGCATAGCCTAAACTGTGCCTTTAAATGATGTTTTCTTTCCATGGGGATTTCAAGAAACCTGTCAACATAAATGCATATAAATCTGCCAAACATGCACAGCACTTTCTGAAGAAACATTTTTTTATTATAAACTCTGAATGGAGATAATGGATTGCAGCAGCTATTTTTTTCTCTTTAGAGGTGAAATAATTTTTCAAGCACTTTTCAAAATCAATGGTCAGCACTTCATCTGTCCATTAAACACAGGTGAGAAAACTTAATATCATAATACAAAGCATAATACCACAACATAATCCCAAAGCATAAACTATGAGTATCTGTTGCCCCTTCTGAAAAGTCAAAACCCACTCCCCATGGCTTGCAGGATTTGCCATCGCTGAGATGAAATAAAAAAAATGAAAATCAGCTTTCTTTTCATTAACAGCACTGCAATGAACTGCTCCCCCTCAGGCACAAGCTTCCATTAGTTGGGCATATCATGGCGGAGGAATCCTTTCTGTGCTTTAGCACTGTGAGACCTCGTCATCCCCTCAGCAGTGAGACAGGGGAGCAGTGAGATACTAACACAGACCCAGCAGTTGCCAGTGACAAAACAGCCTTTTTTGAGCTCTGCTGCATGTTAAGAGCAACTCCCCTACGCTGCATGTGGGGAAGACTTGCCAGAGCAAAGCACATGTAGGGAGAGCTGCAAAATCAGTGAGTAAAATAATCCTAGGGAAAGGGCTCTTGAAGTACTGAAATAGTACCTCTTCCTTCTTCTTTATACTTTTTAAAATATATTTTCTCTTTTCCTCTCTTCAGGAATGTGCTGTAATGATATTAATGAGCTTTTAAGAGTTCGCTGATCCAGGAATCTCATTGTAGGGTAAAGTAATAGTATGAAAGCCTAAAAATTAAGAAATTTAATTGTTTTAATTATGCAGTTGCATGGGGAGCTTGAGAGTGTGCACCATAAGCACTCAGACACTGCATTAAAGAGGAGCTGAAGTTCTCGAAGCGCTGATAAAGGCATGCACAAGACACCTGTGGTGATTTGTTGAGGAGGATGTGCAACTTAGGTTATATCTGACTTTACAGCTCTGTGACTTGGGTTGATTCAACGCCATGGTTCAATTCACCTGACTTAAAACTTCTTAAAAATTGCATTCCTAAAGTACTTACACTTCACCCTTAAAGCATTCATCACCATGGCAAGTAAATGGTGGCATGTGCAATAAGATGATACCTCAGGGATGAACACTCGCTACAGTGTTTACATAAGAAGCTGGTTAAGTTACAAGACACTTTTTCTTGTATTCGTTGCACTGAAGCAGCTTAATAATTAAATACTGCCACGTGCTGTGTGCTTGCCAGTGCACATCCCTTAAAGCCCTGAACAGCTTTACCACTTGAGAAGTGTGGCAGCAAGTTGGGCTGTACAGCTGGGAAAGCCTGAACCAGTGTCCTCCTTGAGATGAGAGTCTCATCTTCATTTGGAAAACAAACTCTCGAAGGAGCACCTGCAGTCAGTGGGTGACCAGCTGATTTGGGGAGCCAGGGGTGGTCAGAGTCCTTAGAGCTTCTGATGAACCGGTAGCCCTGGGGCGAGAGATGGATTCAATAGGACAAAGCAATGGATGAGAACGTGCACCACATCAAATGCAGATGGTGCTCTTTGTGACTTCCTGGCTCTTCTCACTCTTCAGTAAGGGTAACAGGCAGTCTTTGGCTCAATTTCACTAAAACTTGGTGAGAGAGATGGGGCAGATGGTCCCAGCTGAATGCTTTCTTTGGTGTCACAAAAAACGTACTGGAGATTATTCAGAGAGAATGCAGCTTTGCTGCAAGGTTTTACTTTCATTTCAGTACAAAATTAGTCTTATCTTTGCATTTTTATGTCTTCACATACAGTCCAGTGCAAGTTAGTAAGGTGAGTGCTTTTCAAGAGTGGTCCTAGCAGGAAGACTATTTTTTTTCTCTCTTTCTGTTTATTTCTCTTCAGAACTGCCAAATGTCACGTTGCTATGCCCTGACAATCACATTAAGAAGTTACTTAGCACCTGCTATGCTTTCCAGCTTGCTGCAAGATTAGAGCTAATAGCAATACCAAAAAACACCATGCAGACTGTTATGATGATTAGTTGTTGACTTATGTTTGGTACAGAACATGAAGTGGGAAATTACTGCCATCCTCGTGAGCAAGATCTTGCCCGTGTTTTTACAAACTTACAGCTCACTTCTGTTTGCCTGTAAAATAAACAGCCTCTTAAGAGGAAGCATGGACACATAACAGGACTATAACACCAGTACAACTTCAGTGAAAGGATTAAAAACGTCTCTCCTGTTGGAGTGCCTTTAATCTGACAGAACCATGTGATTTTTTTTGCTCCAGGTATCTTTTGGTTCAGCACAAAAAACTTTACATAAAGTAAAGGAAGAAAGGAAGAAAAACCTAGACAAATTGAAAAAGCTCTGCTTGCTCTTTCCTGAAAACAGTAGGTCTTGACAAACTGCACTGGCTCAAAATAAATTGAAATTGTTTGTGGTAGGTTAAGCATGATCTCCTGGGCAGTGTCATAGAACATACCTGGGCTTTCTATATGGGATGAAGAACAATGAAGTATCTATAATGGATAGATGATATGTTTTTGAGTCTACAGACACTGCCCCAGGTGTCTGTAGGATTTCTGTCTCAGAAGAGTGTAGCTCTGCTTTGAAAATTAGCAGTAAAGAAGAGAAAACACTGAGGTTCGTAGAGTCTTTTCCGTCTTTTTCTGCTCACACCTCTCTTGCTGGGAAGCCTCACTGCAGCCAGGGAGTGGGCTGTCAGACTACTGCAGGTGGGGAAAGAAAGTGGTTTTGCTTCTAGCGATCACCTCCTCTAAGGCCATGCACAGGCTGCTTCCTGGGGAGCTGAAGGAGAGGGCACCTGCCCTCTTCCAGCTGTAGCTGTGCTCCATGATGTGTCCAGGGGAGGCTATACAACCCCTTTCCCTCTCTGGGTGCTTGAAGCACACTGGAGCTGTGTGGGAGTGTGGATGCAGTGCTCTGGCAGTGCTGGACTTTCTCCTAAAGGAGGAAGTGTGTCAGAGCTGGTACTCGGAGCATGAGTCCCTGACTCCCACATGCACAAAGTGATCAGCCCATTGAACCGTGCTGACCTCCACATTATCCAGCTTGTTCTCCCTCTGTGCCGGAAAACACCCACGGTGCTCGCCAGAGGAACCAGTCAGCTGGCAGCAAATCAGCTGAGGAGGGAACTAACGAGGTGCTTGGTGTGAATGTCACTCCCCACCCCAGGTCACCCCCCATGTTCACATCTTTCTGTTCTCTGGTCTCGGCTGAGGGTAGGCAGCAGGTTTTTTGTAAAATACTCATTAAAGGAAGAACATTTCCATGTATTTCACTGGTGTGACAGTCAAGTGGGACGTTTCTTATTTTTCTGTGCCGCATACTGCAAAGAGATTAAAGGCAGTTGTCTTGCTGGAAGGTGTTACCATATAAATCACACAGGTATTGTTACTAAGGAAAAATTAATACTAAAGAAGTTTTGCTATCCATCCAGCATGACATCCAGGCTGGAGGGAAAGGATGAGACATGCACTTCCCATTAACCACAGCAGTTACAGATCTTCAAAGTTTTAACTGATTTCAGCATTAAGGAAAGGAAATCTACTGTTGCTATGGAAGAGGACAGATAAAACCAAAGTATTTGAATGTAAAGTGAGCACAGAGCTGAAAGAGGTTGATGTGGAGTGATCAAAGGGAATCCTTTGTCCTTCACAGAAGGTGGAAAGAAAAAATGCAGCTGAGGAAAAAATTTCTTTCAGTCACATTAAAAAGAGTGAAAGAGATATTTCTATACACAATTTTCTTTATGTAAATTGCAGAACCCATACATTTTCAGAAGTCTTGGTAAGAGTGGAATATATACACAAATGAATAGAACCAGAGAGAAACCATCATATAAAATTAAAGATAAAGCAAAGAATCTTCATCCCAGCAAGTCTGGCCTTACCAATATATTAAGAACTTGTTTTAATTTCTTCTCTCGCGTGCCTCATATCTGACGGCAAAAATTTTATCAGACTGGATTTGGCTCAACTCATCGGGCAATTCATCTACATATTCAGCTTTCCTTTCTTGGAGAGTGAAATGTTACCTCACTGTGAATAATTGCAATCCCCTTTTGTATCAGAGAATTACACCTGCTTTAAAATCCGTGCAATTTGTTTGCTTTTGGCTGTGAAGTGGTAGCTTCCTCTCCACATTTTGGGATCTTCTTAATGAAAGAAAACCTCTGTTCACAAAGGAATTCCATCCATTTGAATTTTTCAATAAATAAATTATCTGCTACTTCTGGCATGCATTAAAAATTGTGAAGTACCTCTCTTCGCCTAAATACATGAAATTATTGGTTTGCTAAAAGTAAAAACACTTGATATTCTGATGACAACAGCCTTTAAAGTAGAGACATTTGAACTGCAGCTGTCTTCTATCTTTAAGGCAGTAACAGTGAACTTTATCATTCTTACAGAGAAATATGACCAAGATGCCTTACTCTGGTACATTCAATTTTTCCTAATTGCAGTTTGCTCTGAATCTCTTTCCTGCACCTTGTCAGCTTCACATCTCTTGGATCCTCATTTTGGCAATTTTATTTATATTCTATTTTCTCCTTCATTTACTCTTTTCACAAAGGAGACTAATCACTTCTTCACATTGATGAGTTCACTAAAGTCTCCTTTTTAGCTTTTTTTCTGCTTACCTATGTTCTTTTTCCAAGTTTTCTCTGCTGACCCTATGACTTTTGACTTTCACAGCAGAGTTTCCTGCATTTGATTGTTTTACTTGAACATTTAATTGCTTCTCATTCCTGCAGACATTACTTGCCTGACATTTTATAACAAGACTTAATCAGGACATTTGCACTCATTTTTCTGGCAATAATCGGTTGAAACCAAAAGTGGCTGTGGGAGGAGACCCATTTTGTGAATTTTTATAGATAAACCTCTAAAAAGTTTTGGAAGTATTGGAAACAATTTCATTATCATTTTGAAAATATTTCTGTTTTCCAGCTGAAAAACTGCTTGAAAATTAAAATATTAATTTACATTAATTTTAAGGCAGGATATAAAATGAATCCTTAAATTTATTAGAGCCCTGCTTCTCTCTGGTGCTTGAATGATGGTTTTAAGGGGTGCTATTTCAAGGCCTGCTGCAGTGAGGAGAGGGCATCTTACAGCCCCTCTTCCCAGTGTGGAAGGGTCACAAAGCAGGGCCCCTCTGGAGCCCAGAGCAGCGTTCAGTGCTGCATCCCTGGCCGTTTTCTCCCCAGCAGCCTGCCGGGATGTGCTGCAGCTCGGCTCTGCTGTGCTGTACCACCGTGGGCTGTAGAGCCTAAAGGAGAGCTGTTGTTTTGAGCTATATCAAGATGCTGAGCAGTTGTGAAAGGCTGTTGGGGAAGTGTCACAGACAGGATACATTTGGGCTCTGTAAGGCCATACCAAAATTTTTCCATCAAAACCCCCTGAGTACCAGCTGTTGTCCATCAGGTTTTGCCTTACACAACCCCCTTATGTCCTACCTTGGCACACAAGCTTCCATTTGCAGGGTGATGTGGGAGAAGGGTAACACCTTTTCTGATAAAGATGCTTGTCAGGCATCCTCCAGTCTTCTCCCTGGTTAGAATTTTCCTGTGTTGTTTATTTTTTTTTTTACAAAGCTTTTATTTCACAAGTGCTCTCCACATTTCTTAGTGCTCCTGAGATATTTGCCATCTAATTGTTTGTGACACAGCTTGGTTGCTCTGGGAGTGCCTTACAGGTGCCCTGCTGAGGAGAGCTCAGCAAAGCATGATTCAGAAAAGAATTTAGAAATGTGCCTTATTATTCAACACAGCAAAGAGCAATACAGGAAGGATAATCTGTTGGTGTAAAAAAAAGAAAACCTGTGGCAGAGCTGCTCTTACAATTGGACAAAGGTTTCCATGCTAAGCTGGGCTAAGACCCAAAACCATTTCTAGTACCAGAGGCTTGTCACAGGAGCACAAGTTACACTGGCCTGCCTCAGAGCTGGCAAGAAATGCTCACTCTGGCTGGGGCTCAATTCAGCTCAATTTGTTGTTAATAAAAGATGTAGGCTGTGTAGCCACATATCTGTATTTATTTTTGAATCTGCAGCTTGCTAACAAATACCAAATCAGAGTGATTATATTTACATTCCAGCACAAATCATTCAAAGGAACATGATCAGACAGTGAAACTACCAACTGAGAGTTCATGTTTTGTTAATGATGAAGGTTTGAAAACACAGACAAGCTGGAAGCTCTGTTTAAAAACTACTGAGTAAGTGCAAAACTGACAGGGTGAATTTAGTTGATTTAATCCAGATGTTTGCATTTTAAGTAAGGGAGAAGACACATCAATGAAAATTTATAAGAGTAGTGAGAACATGCATAATGAGACACTGGAGAGAAGAAAGTAAACCAGAAGTGTCAGTGAGGATTAAGGGTATGAGTGTTTTGCTCCACTAGTATGTATTAGTGCAGCCAGCCATGTTTGAATTTCAATTTGACATAATTTGGAAATGCATTCTATTGTAACGCTTTGTTAAATTGTGTACTGAGGATTTCAAGAGAGTTTAAAGGAATCAGGCACTCTGGTGCCACCAAAATTCAGTGAGCCAGTTGTGGTCCTTCACACACTGTAGTGGTTGCACATCTTTACCAAAAACTATCCTAATGACTTCCGTGTGGGTCGTACCCACTCCAGCTAGGGCTGTACCTGAATTTTTTTTTCCAAAACAGCGGCCTAAAGAAAGGATTGGACAAAGTATTGCCCTTAGCTTTCCTCACTGTGAAACCAGTTATTAAATGCCAGCATATACCAGGATTGCAGCTTTGCCTGTGTGTCCACAAGCATTCATTTTGTTGCCAGCTCTCCCTGCAGCACAGACAGGGTCATCATTACATCAATATCAAATTCAGACTTCGACCTGGAATTCAGGGATTGTGATTAACCCTGTCACCACTTGAGATAATATATTTCTTCACTGAGTCCTTATTTCTGGTAAGATCAAACACAGTTCAGATGTTTTCACGTTCCTCACAGCATCTCTCAATCCTGTTTCATTACTTTATTTCAGTATGAAAATATCACTTACCAGAATGCACTGGTTATTATATTTTCAAGTATTTTTCAGCTTTCCCACCTGGTACACTCAGCCTTGAGCAGACTTAAATACATATACAGAGATATCTCTACATTACCTTTCAGTGAAGTTTCTTTTGCTTTTTGTCCATATAAAGTGTGGCAATGGCCAGTGCCAGGACAGGGATACAATCTAGTTAATTCTGAGCTATGGCCAGATCTCTCTTTTACTTTTGCCTTTTTTCAGTCTTCATGTCTTTTGTATTCTTAGTTGCCTGATTGACCAGTAATAAGGAGGTTTCTCCCACTCTAGAAGTGCTACAGCCTGTCTGGTGACTAAACCTACAGTGTTGGCAAAAGGCAATGCAGATTTGAAGAGTGAGTGGGTAACCAAGAAAATTTGAGAATTTAAAAAATGATTAGATTATAAACATGAGAAACAAAAAACTTTGAAGAAAATTGGATATAAGCTTATGAAGCTGAAATAGTTTTGGTATCTTTAAGCAAAACATGGCATTTAACATCAATCCCACATTTTAAAATAAATATTTTTTTAGGAAATAGCTATGAAAAATGAAACTGAGCAAAGTACCCAGGTGGATCTCCCCTCTTGACTCTGTAGGGAGTTGTTCATGCCCCTGAGGGCTGGGCTCTTGTGAAGGTTTACCCAAGGCTTGAACCAGATTCTGGTTTGGATTGAAGTAGTCCTGGAGTTTGTTTGCCTCTGCCTTCTCCCTCAGCTACTTACAAACCATCCAAAAGAGAGCAATATACCTTCACCTCAGTGCCAGCCTGCTTCCTTGCAAAGGCTTTGAGGCAATTGATTGAGGGAGCAGGGAATCTCTGTCTCTTTTTTGATTACCAGCTGAGGGTTTTGCCTATACCTTTTTTCTGCTTCAGCAATAGAAATTGATCATGTGTCAAATAAATTGGTATTTTTTTTCTGATAATTATGAGAAAATTATACTCTCTCTTCTTTATGTCTGGAACATAAAGAATGATATAGATAATCAGAGATTATCAATACGCATTTGATAGGAAAACCCTGCAGGACATGCTTACGGCAGTGCTCCTGTTAGAGCATTTTGAAGTTTCAATTATTACTTCTGAGTTTCATATTTGACTTCCCATCATTAATTCCACTATGGAAGTCAATTTGATGTTGAAAATAAAGAACAACTGCTGAAGCTCATATTCTGAAGAGATTCTCATTAATTTAAATGGAGTGACAGGAACTGACCCTGAGTTAGTAAGGACACTTGGGTTTGTGTGTGCATTTGTTTTAGGCAATGAAAATATGGTTTGAGAGCACTAATAGCATCTGCCTTAGATAAAAAACATATGAGCAATTGCCTGGAGAAGCACTGAGCCGCTCACCTGGAAAACACAGTGTTTAAAAACATTATTTTCACACCCATATTTGTCTTTTTAGAACAAAGCATTAGAGACATTCAGTCCCCAAGAACTAGAGCAGTGATTTCAGGTTTTCATTTTAGGGAGACAGACTGTGAAGATGATTGAGCTAAAGTAATTTTTTTACATCTCTTGTCACAATTTTCATGACAAAATGCAACTTCTAGACCTACTTTAGTTCTAACTAGCAATTATCGGGTTGTTTATTCTTTTAACACTTGACACTTCTAAGTACATCAAAGAAAAGTGCAGTTACAGTACTCTACAGTCAGATCTTGTCATTATTCTTTAGGAAGTCGACATATTTCTGGAAAAGAAAGATTGTGAACCACTCAATATTGCAATGAAATGTTGCTAATTTTATGTCAGCGTGGCAGAGGCTGGTCATGGTTAGCAAGCAATTAAAAAGAGAATTTGGTAATTATAGTCAGAGAAGGCCACAGTACTAAAGATTTTTCAAAGAAGACATTTGCCTTTCAGTTTGCATGCCCAATTTGCCTGCAGTGCTATTGAAGTCCTTCCCTATAATAGTCTTAGATCTGTTTGCTTACACATTATGTGAACAACATCAGGGAAATATGATTTCAGAGATCATAAATTTGTAAATACTTCCCAATTTGCAGACAGTGCTGTATTTGGTATGGCATCATTGGTACTTGTAAAGAGGACACTCCTGATTGTTATTTTTACTCTCTGATGAGGAAGAAAAGGACCATCATACATCATATAACATCACTGTGAAATGTGAATTGCAATTTTACTGTGTTTTTTTTTTTAAGTTAGTACCACATGTATTTTGCAACTGAAGGTACACAGTGACATTTATTCTACTCCCTGTGTATCTGTTTTTTAAGTTTACAGATGGTCATGCTGCATTGGACCTGTAATGATATCTGGTTCCAATTTTAACAGGAGGGAAAAACAGGTAAATGGGCATTAGTATGGAGAAAGATATATTACAAAATCTACCAAAGGCTGGTTTCTTTGGCCATTGTGTTTGGAGTACACTCAGTATTTTTAAAGAGAAGTATAAACATATACATGTTTGCTAATGGTTCCAGTATCTGTTTTGACAGCTAATTTTTTTCTCAGCATTGTTTAGCATTAAATGGGTGGCTGAAAAATAAAAAAATTGCAAGATTAAAACAAATTTATGTACAAAAATTTTCTGAGCCTTTTATGAATAGGAATGTTTCTTCTGCCTTGTAGATGAAGTTTGCACATGAATGCAAAATTGTGGTTTGAACCTTGTCTCCTCCCAAACCTGTGCTGATCTCTCCTTTAGGAGATGTTTTCTCTAACTATGGCTTCCTGCTGGGTCAGAGTGAGCTCCCACACTGCTTACTTAAGAAGGGAAGGAAAGAAATTCAAATTCTAAGTGGTGGCAAGGTTTTGGACATGCTTTCCATGCCAACAAGATGCATTGACCAACATGCTGGTTCGCTTGGAGAGCAAGTAAAAAATGATGTTTCTTTCTTTGTTATTTTTTAGTATTTTTGTCCTAGACAAGTGAAAACAGTTCTGTCAAAACAGATTTCTGAAAACATGTTTTATTTTTCAACAAGCAGCCATTCTCTCATTAAAAAAAAGAAAAAAAAAATTTTCTGAAAAATGCCACACCAGACTCTAGTTTTGATCTTGTTGAGATCTTGGGTCAACTGGTTCTTTGGATTTGAGTAAATGCATTGCTGCAGGTTAGAGTTGAATGTTCTTTAGCTCTTGTTTTGTCAGAAGACATAAATGGGATTTCGTGCTATTATTCACTGGTTGCTGTTAATTACATTCTTCCTTACTGAAAGAGAACACACAGTTTTCATAAATTTTTGTAATGTTCATTACTATGTTTTATTGCTCTGTCTTCCGTTTTTATCTGAAGACAAACTAGGTCATCTTTAAATCCCAGATGCTTTGAAACTTCTTTTAAAGGAGCCTAGAATTGGCCTCTTTTTGATGCTTCAGTGGGAGATTTCAAGAAGAGATTGAATGCTGTTAAACCACTTGATTCTGATGCTGGCTCCCAGGTCCCAGGTGTATACTCTGTACCCTTTGTAACTTCTTGTCCTTCAATTCCTAAGTTTAAAGTGCCCAAGAGAGAACTATAAGTGACATTAGTCCTTTTAGGCTTGGTGGCAGACTAATCACAAAGCACTCATGACTGGAGGAAAAGATCATGAAGATCAAAGCTCAGTGCTGAGATTCCCAGAAGTATTTGGGTGTGTAGGGATAAATCCAGAGAAGACCAGAGTACATCACTGCCACTGAAGCCACGGGTCTTGTGCCACTGGGGTCCTCAGAGCCCTTGCTCAGATCTGCTCTCTGGCCCATGAGATGGTGACATGTCTGTCAGAAGATGCTCAAAAAGCCCCTAATTCAGATGCCACTGAGGGTCTGGGGGCCTGACTTGCAGAGGAGGTTTTCAAAACAGACTTGCAGACATTCTCACACAAGTCACAGCTGAGGTCAGGACGTGCTGACCCCAGTGCCCACAGTGTAAGGGCTTGAAGCCCATGGGATTTCACTTTTAGCTCTGGATTGGGTTCTGTCCCTAACACAGCCCAACTGCATATCACAGGTTTTAGGAAAATCCTGTGTAAAGTCACATCTGGTTTAAGAGACCCAGATAGATCAGCTCTTGTGAAACAGCCCTGATACGAGAATCCTGCCAGAACTGAGCTCCTGCAGCAGAGAGAGGTCACTGCCTGATCACCTGCACAAGTGCAGGATGCAAACGCCTCCCATTCAACACCATATCAAGTTTAAACCACTCTACATGCATAAATAATTTTTCCTTCTTCCTCACCTTGTCTAGTCTAATCCCATTGGTTACTCCTACCCTTACAGCCTTTATTCCTGGCATTCCCTGTAGCTGCTATACTCTACCTGCTGCAGACCCACATTTTTTAATTCAGGCCCCAAGTGCCACATGTATATATGAGATGTCCCAACAAAGTCAGCAAGCTGAGCCCTCTAATGATGCAAATTTTCACAGCACCATTGCTGGCCAAAAGCTATGACAGTCTCTGTGGTCTGCAGGCTGTAACTCTAGAAGTCCTGCTCTTAGACATCTGTGCATTAGGAACCCTGTCATGAGAATTCAGCGTTCTTTGAACTGTTCCTGCACTATAATTCATTAACTCATAACTACTCATTGAGTGCTCTTCGTATAATGGGCCTAAAAGCTGATATTTCTGCTCTATTGTGTACTACAGTTATACTCATCATTAAAGAGAGCTCAGCCTTGCTGGGTACACAGTTTATTTTTCCATCGCCTGTCATTTTAGGTTTGCCACTTCAAAGACCTCTTTGAACCTGGATTTGTGTCAGCTAATGACACAGAACCTCTCTGCATACAGCTTGGCAAGAATAAAGCATATTAACAAGTAGACAGGGTAGAACAGGTTTGTTCCCAGTGGGAGGTTTGTTGCATGTTCTGCTTTCAGTGGTATAGAAAGGTTTCCCTCCTTTCTCAGGGGTGGTGCTGTTGCTTCTTTCTCCAGTTCATATTTCTGTCAAGTGAGGTGGCATCACACAGATACCACCCAGTCTGACACAACCATGATAAAACTACCAAATTATCTGGAAGAACAAATCCTTCAGTGCCTATGTGTGTGTGCAGTCACAGAAGTATTGTTTAGTGAAACAACTTAAAGTACTTTAATTTATTTTTTGTTTCAAAATATTTAGGAATACTTGTGCCCTGGGTAGGTTTAATAAGTAATATCTGAAAAATTTTAGCCTTAATGGTTAAATGGTCAGGGTAATTTAACTTTAAAATTCATGAAGTCCTTTTGCTGAGCTGCTCTTTTTCTTTCTCAAGTAAGCTGTTTCAGTTTCTGAATTATTTTTCAAAATATGATTACTGGCACATTGAACTAGCAACAGCAGCATTGCTTTTTCCTTTTACAGCTTGTGCTGGTTTGAAAGCAAAACCAGTGAGAAGCTCCAAGTCAGAAGTACAATTTAATGGGAAAAACTACAATAAATGCAATAGTACAAAAAGAAACCACTGACAGAATCAGGATACAACCTGACACCCTCTCAGTCAGGGTGTTGGTAGCAGTCCAATAAAATGGTGGCTGCAGTCCTCCAGAGTTCTGTTGAAGCAGTGATCCTGTAGAAAAGGTCTGGTCTTCACCTGAAGGCCCAGTGGTAGCTCTTGTCCTCTGGGAATCCGGTAGGTAAGGGCTGCCTCTGGTGTTAGAAATCTTAGCTTATATCCAGGATGGGATGCTTGGTTCCTCCCTCTGGGCAGAGCATCTCACAATGGGAGGATGTAATTTTATCAGTCAATGTGGTGAGACTGGATGGCCCATGAACAGGAGATAGCCCCCCTAGAGGGAGGATGGGGCATGGGAGAGATAAGGAATCCTGCCCCACCTGGTTTCGACAGCTGGCCTATTAACAGAAGATAGTCCAGAGAGAGGAGGCAAGGGACACAGCCCCACCCGGTTTCAACAGCTCCTGAAGATGGGAATAGAATACACTGCAACCCAGGACAAGCTTTATGAGGAGCAGTTTCTTAGGCTAGTAGACCTTTGGGAAGGCAGAAAAACTGTTCTGTATCTTGACTGCTTTTCTTCTCACCTGGAGATGCGGTGGGGACAAGCTGCCAAGGACCCGGTAGAGATGTGCTGTGGTAGTTATCATCAGGCAGCATTGCTGCAGGGGCCAGCAGAGAAGTGAAAGGAAAAATTATCTTCAGAAATCATGCATAGGAAGTGTCTTACCAGTGGGTTGAATGACCACATTGAAAAGAGGATCACTTGTTGGCACATGTAAATCAGAAGTGAAGTGCCCATTAGCCAGACTGCTAATGTAGGGAAGGAGTACAGATGAACCACTGCAGTCAGAGCACTGGAAAGGGCAAAAAGGAAACGCATCCTATATTTAAAGCTAATTTTTTGCTTTTAGTATCATTAAAGCCTTAACAATCTCATCCAGGAGTGTTTATAATCAAATTTTAATTACTACAGAATGAAGAAAAGAAAAGAAAATGGAAATTAATAGCACAATGGAGAAAAAGCCACAGTAATAACAATGCAGTTAAAATTGTGATATACACACTTTCTTGCAGCTACCCCTTTCCCTGACTATTTCACCCACTGGGTCCCATAGTTGGTGGCTTCATCCTGTTGCACATGTGGGGAAAGATGAACTATCAGCATTGAAAGGAATGAGGGACTTGTCTTTACAAATAAGCTGTGGGCCTGCTGGTAGATAAAAACTAGCACTAAGAGATAAAAGAAACAATGGGAAAGATTCCACTGATTGATGAATAGAAAGGGAGATTTGTCTTTATCAATAAACGGTAGGTCTGCTAATAAAAGAAATTGAATATCAAAAGATGAAAAAAACTTTTAGTAGAATAATAAATTCCAAAAGAATTTAAAAAAAAGGCAACTGGGGGGTATACATTAGAAGGGAATCTTAGGAATTAGGTGTTCCAGGAAGTCTGTACCTCTCAAGTACCTCAGCCAATGGGGAGCGAGAGAGGGAAAATGCGGTCAGGAAATTAGGATAAAAAGGAGGCTGCGTCCTCCAAAAATTTGAGAGACCCCAGAGGCATGCCCCATGGCCTCTCCCTTTATTCGAATAAAGTAATGGGACTCCTTTGTCTCATTTTTGGACATAAATCTCAGGTGTTGGTGGATTAATTTTCCTGACAGCATCATGAGAAGATGACGAGAGAACACAATGAGAAGTTAATGATTTCTTCATTCTTGTTCTCAGATCCACTTGGAGTAATTTTTATTACAGCTTTTACACCTTGATCTTCATTTGTTTGCAGCTCCATGTTACATCCAACCTTGCTACACGTGGTACTTTTTCTGTATGCTAGATAATTCTTTGTTTTCTGTGTTAGCTGGAGTTTCGTCCAGCTCCAGACCTGCACTCCTCTGTCTGACCATTTGTGAAGACATGTAAAGCCTGGGGTCAGACTGTGTCCCATCTCTTACCATCCCATGGCCACAGGCCTCTACAAGCCTTCCTGCAGTGCCTGCACAGGACACAGACCCAGCTGTCAAACCACACCTGGGCTTCCCAACACCACAGCACTGCATTAGAGCCATGGATAGCTCATCCTACACAGAACAGCTGCTTGTTACTATGTACACACAAAAGTGGGGTTTAACCCCAGCTGGAACTCAGGAGCTTGCTCAGTTCCCCATGGTGGGATGTGGGAGAGAATAGGAAAAGTGAGAAAACTCATGGGTTGAGCTAAAGACAGTTAAATAAGTAAATCAAAAGCCACACATGCAAGCAAAGTAGAACATAAAATTAATTCACCTCTGTCAACTCACCCCTGAGTTTGCTGGCCAGGCTCTCCCTTGCAAGACAAAGGCGACTTCTGTAACTTCCTGGGTGGTTTTTCAGAGTACAATTTACACCTTGCTTGTGCAAAGTATCCTTTTTATTTAATTTACTTCCCCCCAAATCCACTGTTAATAACACCCAGTTGACTATACTCAGGTATTCTTCTTCCTGAAGAGAAATTAATTTCTAATTTTTAACATCTCTCTTGAGAACTTTGGTATCTGTGATAATTGTTTTTGTTAGTCACTCATACATTTTGCTTCTCATCCTCTCAAGTATACTTCTCATGGTGTCTCATCCATCAAGGGTATGATTAAATTTACATTTCTTTGTCTAGAGGGAAAATGCAGTACATGACCTCTCCTCTAAGCTAAATTGTTTTTACATTCACACGATAGCATTATTTGGGTATGTTCAGGTGTGAAGAAATTGATGCTTCCTACATAATTCACTGATTAAAGACAGTTTAGTATACTGACACAGAAAAACAGATATCAGAGCTCAAATCCAAATCCTGTGGGGGAATGCTCTTTCTAATCTTTTGCTGTTTTCCAAATCCTTATTACATTTCTGAAAGTGAAGCACACATGGTTACTGTGAAGCCTTAAAGTAGAACCCTAGAGAATTTCATATCATATGATACAAAATTCTCTGAAGTTGCAAAGTAGAACTTGAGGTGCTCAGAAGCCTGATTTTTTCACATCTAGTCATTCACAAGGGGAAATTGTTGTTTCCCAGACATGATGTCACCAGAATTTTTGGTATTTTCCACACAACGTAATTTTTTGTAATAATAGGGGCAAAATCCTTTAAAATCCTTTAAAAAATCCAAAACTCAAAGAAAACCAAAATCCCAACCCCAAGAAGAAAACAATTATGATTTTACTGTACTTGGAGTGATGAAAAAGACCATTTTACTCCATGAATTTAAGTTGTGGCAGTGAAATTCTGCCTCTCATGTCTGAAAAAATATTTCAATTAAAGTTTTTACTTTTCTGTCAGCCCATGACAACATTGTTCATCCCATAGGTTTCAAGAAACTATTCTTCTTTGTCATTTGATATGGCTGCTCTGCTCCCCAAAAGGCAAGGATGTATTTATTATATGTTATCCATTTTGTTTTTCATACTTCCAGGCATTCTATTAGCTTGTTGATTGATTCAGGGATTTTTCCAGTAACACGGTTAGTATGATAGGAGGAAGAGGGAAAAAGGAACTTTGAGGAATTGGGCTGCAGATAGAGATGTTTGGGACTAAATTATAGTTATTTAGAGCCTAATCCAGTATGAGACTGTTTTACAACAGTAAAAGCAGCCCAAATTAAGGTAGTTGTGTACCTGTTGAAGTCATGGTTGTTTAGGGTTATAAAAATGTCTTGGATGAAAAAGACAATAAGATGCTGCTGTATTGCTGTTTTTCCTCTGTTCTAGTGAGTGAACATGTTTTGCCATTTGTATTCACTTAACAGGGACAGACAGAGACAGAAGGAGCAATTTAAGTGAGGAAATAATCACTGTGACTCAGTGCATGTACGGCACTATGAAACTTCAGTGAGAGCACAAAGGCCCAGACTGTTGAAGGAGTCGATGCAGACAGGGCAAGGGTTCACCTGCAAATTGGTGATTTGTTGGTAGTTCAGAAACCAGGAGCATTGTTCCAGTGACGATGTCAGAACTCTGTGTTGTAATTAATGAAACCCTTTCCATCAGAGAACTGGATTTAAGAGCCTTAGGAGAGGTGAAGTTAAGGTACAGAATTATGTTGTGTTTTGTCTTTTTTTCCTAGTGATGCTGGAACAAATAGCCCTGATTTGCACAGTGATTGGAGAAAATTAGAAAACACATATGGGATTTTAGGCTTGTTTCCTGTCATTTAGACCTCCAGCTTACAGCTGAGCTGTGGAGTTTAGATGTGAGGTAAAAATGAAACTAAAGGCATCCCACAAAGAAATAGGCTGAAAGCATTTTAGAATTTTCTTAGGAAGGTGTTGCCATTTCTGTTCTACTGGGATAAGGAATTTTTCTGTTCCAGGGGCATGCAAGACTTGTGGTTTCCACACTATAGACAGGAACAAGAACTATTCTGAGACTTCAGTTAGAGCTGTTCTGGGTGTGTTGCTTTCTTGCTGTGCCAGTTTGATCCTCCACCTCCAAGAAAACCCTGCCCTCCACAGCAGTGTGTGCTCTGGGCAGCAGATTCTGCCAGTGAAAGATGAATTTTCACCATAGGAGCCAGGTATTGCCTTGATCTCCACCACTCCCTGTGATCTTCTGTCACCAGCTGGTATTTTGTTATAAAAAACACATTACTCTTCAACCTCCTATTTCTTTTTCAGACATTGATGGATGACCTGGAAAAGATCTTAGATGCTAGAAAAGGCAAAGAGAGCATTCCTCTCAGCCAAAATGCAGCGGGAGGCATGGATTCGTTTGCTCCACATACAACCTGAGATAATACAATCTTCTGAGAGATGGGAAACTTGACTTCAAGTTAGCATGATCCTTGATTTGGACAGGGATTTGAAACAATTTTTGCAGACACTGAGCAAATCAGAAGTATGCTTTGGCGGCTCTTTCCCAATGTGTTCTGAGGAAGTCTCAGTATAAATGATGTGAATGGCCACTACCAGAGGGGTAGGATCTTGCTATCCCCAGAGAAACAAGCTTACCAAAATAATGTAGTGCTGTTCTTCCTCCATGAATTTGAAGATTATAAAATTAGGAAAATTTGCTGGTTGTTGCATATACGGAGAGTCTGAAAACTGCAGCCTGGCATTTCATGGCTTTACTTCTTTGACTGTTTCCTCTGAACATCACTGCAATTATACATAATTTAGGAGGAATATCTCAAGAAGAACATAGAGGTAAGACATCTGTCTTCAGACAAGGCTTATTACTGTTATTGTTCTTGCCATGTGTTCGTTATGAATTGACAGAAGAATTAAGCAGCA
This sequence comes from Callaeas wilsoni, assembly GCA_013398955.1. Lineage (NCBI taxonomy): Eukaryota > Metazoa > Chordata > Aves > Passeriformes > Callaeidae > Callaeas > Callaeas wilsoni. Next base: position 59,162 of record VWPU01018644.1, on the reverse strand, counting down.
AAAATTAACTGACTGAATCATTTTACAGAGGAGGATGTCAGAGGATGCATCTTCTCAGCATCATTGTAGCACACTTTGCTTAGTACAGACTCTTCCTCTGATCACCAACAGGTTGAAGAAGTCCCTTCTTTGTGATTTTTTTATAATAAAGTTGAGATGAAAAACAGAAATCAAGACTGCAAGAAGTGCTGATTTATTCAGGTTCAGACAAGCTAGCAAGGTGGATTCCTTCCTGCCTTCTACATTAGAAATGACTTGAAATCCTCTTCAAGCACTTAATGAATAAAAAGCACTGGACTGCAAAGAGAGAAAGACCAAGATGTCACCAAAAATCCTACATGGTTAAGCTTCATCTTAAGTGATGATCACTTGAATCAAAGTTAGGGGTAAAATTACACACCTTTGGCTGGGTCTGTAGCAATCCTTCCCACACTTTGGTCAGGCTTCTCCCAGAACCTTCCCGGCCTCTGCCCTGACTCTCTTTGGTCTCTGTGGGTACTACCTGTCCTTGTTTGCCATCTTTCAGTTTCTTCCACTTTATGGTCTCTTTATGCTTTTCTTAAACAACAATTTAGCTGAACCCCACTGCCTTTTATCTCATCTTCTGCCATAGTTTATCCAGGATGTAATTTTCCAGGAGATATAATGTAATATTCCAGGAGATACTGGGTTGCCAAGCATTTAGGGATGATTACCACTGTCTTGCTGATTTCTTTCTCTATTGTTGTCAACTCTTACAGGATTTTCAATTTGGCTCCAAAATAAGGTATCTATTTTGTTATCCTTTACCCTATTATAGGTATTTTCACTCTGAGCCTTTTTAATATTTTCAATCTATCTTATACGTTTAGATCTTAATTAAGCACTCATAATTGCTGTATTTCATACTTCAGAGCTGTATTTAAGACAGTTTCTATACTAAGGAGACCTATATTCTTTATTTTTCTTCTGTAAAACAGGAATTTTAAATTACTCCCCTTTTGGATTGTTTATTTGACTGCAGTAACATCTCTGCATCATGAAAATGCAAAGACTTTGATAATCAAATCACAGATTTTTGGATTCTTTTTCTCTTACTCTAGCACATACAGCCTTTTTTTAAATTTCACCCTTCACCCAGGGGTGAGTCTATTCATTACGATAATAATGTCATACAACACAGTATCTAATTCATCTCCACAATGCAACTCATCCAGAAAAAAATAGTTATAGAGCTTGTAGTTTACACCATTTCTGCTGCACAGAATGGATTGTGGCATGTTTGACTTTTACACTACTCAAGTTTGTAACTCTTTAAGGCCTCAGCCAGAATATATTGTAGCCAAGAGGTTTGTTTGCACTGAATTCAAATAGGACTGATTTACCAAGCATTTAATATTTTTTCCATCATTCACTGCCATTTTTAATCTTCTACCTTTGCATGAAATACAAGTGCTTGTTATGTTGCCAGCATTCTCGATGCTCTGGTAGTATCAGAGATACAGCAATTAAAATTTTTCTGGGTGGGTGAATGTATTTGTCTTCATTAAATCTTCATTTCAAAGCGTAACCCGGAGGGAGTTTGTAAATTAACCCAGATACGAGCTTTTATAAAGCAAACACAGGTCTATTCTTTGAATAAAAATTACATTTCACTGAATTTTTTCCACTCTCAGGGAGAGAAAACACATAATTGAAAGGCCAAATGAGGGGCTAGTCACACCAGGGCAGTTTGCCTTGGCAGTATCAAACAACCCTCAGCCTTACTTTCCCATGCTGAGTAACTCTGTTGACATCCTATTTGCTTTCTAGTTTAACAAATCTGGGTAATATTTTTTCCATGAGGAAATCAACTGAACTATGGATAGTGTGATGTTTTGGTTACAGAAAATTTACCTCTAAGGAGGTTTTGTTAATGTTTTACTCACTGCAAAACATCTGTTTCTATGTTATATCAGAATGCCCCAAAGTAGTTTTGCGTTTTTTGTGTCGTTTAAATCTGTTCTCTAGAGACCTGTATTCAAGGAACTTTGATACCATATCTATTATGCTTTCACATCTAACCATGTTTTCTTCTTGATCACAGCTGGGCTATTACATCCTTTGAAGCGAAATTCACTTCACAGCATTTCAGCCCAGTGCTTTGCCTTTGAGCACATTTGCTGCACAGCTAACTTGCACAAATTAGTTATTCTTGAGACTCAGTTGATATAAAAAATACCAACCCAAAACTAGTTGATAAAGGTTTTCAGTGTTTTGTGCTCTGAATTCTCTGAGTAGGTGACTTGTCAGATTAAAATAATAACAGCTTAAAAAACCCTTCACAGCTCTGTCTCTGAAAGACAATTTTCCCAGATACGTATGAGTCTAAGCCTGGAGATAGATAAATAAAGAAAACCTGAATTCCCAAGTGCTCCTTGCCCTCTCTGCTATTCCTAGCAGTGTATCTCACTGTTTCTTCTGGCTCTTTTAATCAACTGACTGAATGCTTTTACTTTGCCTTCAGTGCAAATACTCATTGTGATGATCTCTGGCTGCTAAAGAGCCTTATGACTACTGAGCCAGGAATTCAAAGCTTGTGTTCTATGTTACACTGCAAAGCAGGTCCTTCACTGAAACCCAGGAATATCATCTGTCTCATGAAAATGACTCTTTCCTATATGCGTGCTATATAATGAAAAATATTGTCATTCTTGTTCTATTTGGGTAGGCATATAACTAACACTGAAATATTTCCATATCCTTAGTCCTGTCATATGCCAGAAAGTTGAGAAGAAGGAAACACTGTCATTCCATCTAGGTTTTAAATAAACCTATTAAATGCAATGTATTTTTGTATGGGTTTGGTAAAAAAAAGTCAACCAAAAAGAAACCAAAAAAAACCCAAAAAAACAAGCCAAAAAAAGAACTGTCCAATATCCTTATTTCATAAAGCACTTTATCTGTTGTTTAGTGGTTACATCAATCAGAGGTTGTGTTTAACTGTGCAACACGGCCTTTGATTAGAGATGTTCTGCTTCTGCACATCAATAGAAAGAATTCTTTCCTACCTAGAAAGAATTACTTGGAGTAAATGCTTTTAGGTTTGCCAAAAATACTGAGCATCTGGTGTGCATGGGTCACTGGTGGCTGTGGACGTACCCTTTAACACACAGGAGGGACAGCCCATGGCCCCAGAGCCACCCAGGAGCTTCTGCATCTCCAGCCGTAAAGGGATGAGGGCTGCAAGAACACCTGTCCCCGTGTGCGAGGAGCAAATCCTGCTTGCTCTCAGTGGGGTACATGCATCTCATGCTCAAAACCAGTTTACCCTGGGTCAGGTGTGCAGAGGAAAAGCCCCAAGTTTTTACCAGGGTTCGTGAATCTGGAGAGAAGTGTTCACACTGAGCCCATGAAATAACCATTTGTGGTGGGTGTGTGGGGCTGGAGCCGTGTCCAGTGTCTTCTGCAAGGGATCCTTGTAGCTTGGCTATTCAACTAGAGCAGTGCCTTCCCTCAGCCCTCTGCAGCCAACATAAACCTCATTAACAATTTCTGCCTTAGGTAATGAAAACTGTAAATCTGTGATACTCCCCTGCCCGAAAAGGAGCTGCACTGGCTGAACAAAATTAATCAGCTCACTGCACTGAGAAATAGTTTAATCTTCCTGCAGTGGGGAAAGAGAGGGGAATGAACAAATATCTTCAGGGAGGAGGGCTGGCTTGTAACTCATCAATCAAAAAAAAAAGGCTTTTAAAGGAATTTAATTTTCCAACTGTTGTAAGGAAAAACACCCAACCCACCTATTTAACACTCTTTGTTTAATATTGTTTCTTCTATCAGTGAGAAAACCAATCTGTTGCCTACACAGACAGATTCTCTGCAGCTCCCCATTCTCAGAGAGCTCTGCACCTTCCGAGAGGCAAGAGCAGCTGTGGCACATCTGACATGTGCCATGGCCACTGGCAGCAGAGGAGCCCGAGAGCAGCGCGGCTCAGCAATGTGGGTGATCGCACTAATGACACGGGGTTGGAGCACCCAGGTGGGATTGTGGGGAAGACTAACACAGCCTCACGCACCAGAGGGTACAGGCAATGGCAGAAAAGAATTTGTGGAAAGTTTTCCCTCCATTTCAAAGCTGCAGAAGATGGAATCCTTACAGGTTTACAAAGTAGATCATTATATAGAAGGTTAATTTTTGTTCTACCTAAGCGATCGTTATTGGTTGTGATCTGCCATAAGCTCCGCCCAGATGGCAGAGAAATGAAATTCAGTGAATTGAGAACTGGTCCACATTCCTTTGCCTGTTAAGTGCACATTTCTCTATGAACATGCCCATCAACTACTTGTGTATTCTGAAGAAAGCACTGTACAGATGTAATTTTTGAGAGAATATTTGTCACTAAGCTGGTAATTATTCTGTACTCAAGGAAGTTTCCTGGTTTTACTCTTTACCAGTGCTCTTTGCACTGATGAGAATGAAAAAAACATTAATGTCTTGCAAACCTTGTGAATAAAATGAACATTAAACAGGCTGAGGAAGTTGTGAAGCTCACTTTCAAAACTATGTTAAACTCTTCAGTATCACACTGGAAACCTACAGGGTTCCCAAAAGTGGTTCTGATAAACTACATCTAAGATTGAAAAAGGAGATTTACTTTTAAAATTTTTGAGTCCTCGAGTAATATAAATTGTGGAAAAGACATCTGCATGAGAGACAAGGAACAGGAATTTGCAGGGGAAACCACTGTTTCATTTGATGGAAAAAATTTCCAGCAAGGCACAGTGGGGAAAAAAATATTTCACTGAGAACTCTGAACCAAATTGTATTTAAATTGTGCTTAGGCTCAGTTATTGCTGGTGACTTACATGTAGGTTATACATCAAACTAGTAACTCAAATATTTATTAGTGATTCAAGTATCAGTAATAATAATACTGTCTATTTAATCTATTGACTATTTAGTCTACTTAGTTTTATATTCGGTCCTCTTAATATTCAGTGTGTAATAGCAAGTTATAATATTTTTAAAGGGTTCATTTAAGAAAAATGTCTTTTGAATTGGTTATTTAAGAATTACAACAGCAAATGACAAGTTATTCCAGAGAAATAATTTGAACTCATCTCAATGTAAATGAATTTTCAGGAAATGTGTGTCATCCATTACTTTGCCAGTGCAAGGTAGTGCAAGAGTAATGATAAGGAATTAAGAGGAATGTAGAGAGGAGTAGGAAGTAAAAGTGTCACCATTCTTCACTTCCCGTTGGGATAGATAGATTTTTTTTTAAATTATGCTTTTTATTGAATATTTATTTTCTCTTTTATGGCATGGATCAAACTTTATCAATATACCATTTTTGAAGCGGACCTGGGAGTTTTCAGTGCCCTGCTCTGTTAGCAATCCTCAGGCTGGGGTTTGCCAGCAAAGATGTCATTTGCCTTTAGTATAAATTTGCTCAGAACAAGATCAAGGATGACTCTAGGATGACTCTCCTAAGTTTTATTCCCACACAAGAGGACATCTTGAAGCTGTTTTGTCCTGCGTGTAGCAGACACTACAGCAAGAGTGATTTTGTAGTTGCAGAGTTTGGACTTCCCAGACCTCCAAACTCTAACAGTAGCCCCAAAACAATGCCTATGGTGTATGGAGATCTCTCTCTTACTGGATTTTCACTTTTTTTAAATCACTGTGACCTTTATTTTTTCTATCAACTTCTCCAAACCTAGGAAGGGATGATGGCTATATTATTTAAATGAATAAATTCCTTTGTGGTTCAGCTGATTCAGCCAAACTTGAGTCTGTTTTGCCAGTTGAGGCCATGATCCTTCTAGCACAGTGATTGCAATTCACCTCCATTTTTGGCTTTAAACTTGTAGTTCTCCTCACAGCCCCACTCTGTATGAATGGTCTTCTACATCTATATTCACATTTCCTGAGCTAGAAAGCAAGATAACTTAGACACTGTGGCTGTGCAAGTTTGAGAAAACATAGCTTATAAAGAATGACTTATTTTTTAGGAAAAAAACCCCAGTGGTGTGGATTCAGAATTTTAGAAGTATCTGAAAGGCTGTATTTGTTCCAAATCCATCTCCCTTTTAGTTCTGATGCATCAGGGAAACCTTGCAGATCTGTATTGGAGTTCAAAACAAGAGTGCAGGAAAAGCAGTGACTACTGGGATTTAGGATAACTTTTGCTGCTGTGATGTTCATCACCTCACATCCCTTACTCTGTCCTTGGCCAAAGTCATTAAAGTATTGAGAGTCTAGTCAATCAATTGAAAAACATAAATGTACAGAAAAATAGTTTGACTCCACAGAGCTAAAAAATACAAGGATTTCTTTGTATACCATGAAAAAGTATTTCTGAGTCATTCCTGTCTGAAATGTTTCATTTAGACGTCCTTCTTCACCCTTGTTTTTCTTTATCCAGTGTTAGTTATACCTGCTGGGCAAGGAAAGCAAAATTGTTTCTTGTTTTCTTGGTACTACAGAACTGTTCTTTGGAGGATTCCACCTCATGGTGTTTTTCACCATTTTCAATGTCAGAAGTCATTTTACTATCTATAGCAGCATTGCTGGGATATCTGTACTTGACTTTACCACACAGCTCATCCTCCTTTTGTAACTGAAACAGACTTACTACAAGGAAATTTTAAAATTCCATGGCTTTTTCAGCTTGTTTATATGACACAAAAAATAGAGTTCTTCTTATCTGTTAAAGAGCACATGGAATCCAAGGATGTCAAGAACAAAGGTGAAGGATGTTCATATCTTCGTTAGGGTATGCAGTCTATTAATACAAGATATGCACTAGTTTTTATTAAATTTATCTATTTTCCCCTTTATTTATTTTTAGCGTTTTTCCCCCCCGTAAAGTTTTAAACTGTATGATGTTTCAAATAAAGGCATTATTATAGATTCTGATCTGAACTCTCCCCCTGTTGTTGTTGGTTTTGGATGACTTCAGAGCGAAAACAAATGAAAGAGAAAGGAAACCCCTGGTTTCCAGGAAAGCTGTACACCTAGAGCCATTTTGCTACCAGTGCAGATGATGGAGATTAATAGTAGTAGAAACTGTTAAAATGAGTGGAGCTTGCATAGAGCAAACAGTAACAATGCAACTTGCTGGATACCTAAAAGCTTTTTAAACCAAAATTCAGAAGTGTTGTGTTTAGGACCTTCTCCCAAGATTATATGCAGCTCTGACATGTATGAATGTTAGTCACCATTATACCAGGGCTTCTTACTTTTGATCTTCATGGTGCAGCTGCAGGCTGTGCCTTCCAGAGATGTGTAATGAGGTGCTCTGTAATTCTCAGGCCAAAAAGTTCTGGGAAATCAGGTATGTTGTCATCCTACCCCAGTTATGGGGGTGAGATGCAGTTATCTCAGAGCTCAAAGCCTGGGAAACTAAGGGTCACTGGAGACCAAAGAATAATGGTGAGGTATGGAAATGAGAATATTGATAAAAAACATATAATAACAATAAAAGAAATACTAGCTCTGACATTGGTTAGACAGAAATGGGAAAAGTAGTCAAGTTAGTAACTATACAGACCATAAAGATGGAATTGATAACTATTTCTTGCCTTTGTTTGATATATTAGAAAATATATTGGAAGGTACTTATTATTCTCCTCAGTTACTACTGAAATTGACAGCAGCTACAATTAAAACCAATTATTTAAAAAAAAAATCTGAACTTGAATGCAAGAGTTTTTAAACTGTCAGCCAAGAAATTATCTTCAATAAGGTAATTGATAACCGTAAGGAGGTTTCAAAAGAGTGACAGAATATTAATGTTGGATTGATATTAAAAATTATGTACAGGAGGCTGGGGTAATTTCAGGCCTAAGAAACAGCTGAACAGCCTATATAAATTAGATAATAAAGTGGCTGATACATAACTCGTTTAGTAAAGCATTATAAGGTAAAGAACAGAACAGCAACCAACACTGGTCTCTGGGAAACAGGACTGATAACTGCAATGAGATATAATGAATTCCTCATCACTTCTGCCTTCTCAGTTGGACTGGGAACTTAAAGATGGAGCTTAACGCTGTGTCTGTAGTGTTACTTCCACTGCAAGCAACATTCAACAAATGCTGCTGGGATTCTACTTCTAAAACCCTCGAGAAGCAAAGAGAGGTCACAGTCCTCTCCTTCAGCCTGTAGAACATGCATTGGTGTTAAAAACAGTTTAGTGTGAAGATTATGGACTGTATTTTTGTTTTTAGAGCAGGAGGAGAATAAAAAATTTACTCAGAGAAAAGCTATTTAAAAAACCCTCACCAAAACTATTAAAGGGAATTATACATTTGTTAGTGATATGACAGGTCACTAAATCAGGGATTTTTTTGCTTATAGCAAGGCATATAATCAATTGTGATGTGTAAACAACTTGGAAAAAATAGGTCAAATGCATATCTAACTTGCACTGGAGAAAGAAAGAGCTCTATCCTAACTGGTAACCTACAAGTAACATCAGTACTGCTAATACCAGAAAATGGCATGAGCAAAAATGCATGGGGCCTTCCTCATTGGAGGTGGATTTTCTTTGACAGATTCACTACAATTGTGCTGGAGCTTTTGTCTTTATTTGGCGTATAGCCATCAGTTTCAGTGTTTAAATGATTTAACTGTTTCACTGTTTGCAACCATTCTCTTAGGAAAAAACCTCCGGTATAAAGCATATCTATTTCTTTCAGGTACTTTTCTTAAAGTGGCTGTGTTTGGTTGCAGCATTTTTAGTGGAGAGTCTGTTTAATTTATGAAGAAATTAAATGTAAAATACAAACAAGGAAAAATTCACTAGTCCTGACTTTTTCCAACTTACCAGCTGACGCTGCCCAGTGATTATTAGAGTAGGTAAAATTAGCAAAAATTAATGGTTTCAGATCTAATTCATAAAGAGAAGCCAAATAAAATATTTCCTGAAATAAATGTATATGCATAAATTAATTTTGTATATATTGCAAAGGCTGAATCTTGATTTTTTTTTTCTCAAAAGTTTCTCCAAAGTGAGGAAATAATAGACAATGCTGAAGTAGGTAAAAGATTATGAGAGCTGTGAAAAGAAGATATGAAAGCCAAGATGAGCCAGTTTGACAAAAGACTAAGAGAGATAATATAATACAAATGCCACGTCACAGTTTGGGCTTTTCTGAACTTGGCAAATGTTTGGCCAAGAAAATAAACTGAAAGAAAAGTACCATTAATTTGAAAGACTGTCAATATATCTGCTAGCTGGCCTCTTCAAGCCCTTGGAGGAGCAAGGGTAGCTGGAAATATTGACCTAATGTTATATAACATATCAAAGCACATTTTTTTTCCATGGCCATTAGAAGTGACTTGAGAGCTCTCTGCCTTTTGCTGCTTCTTTGCCTGGACAGGTTATGTGGCAGTTGTATAATTAAACATCCCTTCTGTGCACTTTTCAGGCTGCAGACTGGGTTGAATGGGAGCCAGGCTGCGGAAAGCTGCTGACCTGTTTCAGAGACCTTTAGTGGGTTGTCTGGCTGCATTTAAATTGCATTTAAATACTGCACTGCAGGTAATGCAACTAGGCCAAAGCCCAGTCTGCAAACCCATCAGGTCCAGGCAGTGGCTTGCTTTCTAAGTGGTTTGCTTTTCTATATCTATAGTGACAGTGATCTTGCTGTATCCTAAATCTAGGACTGAGCTTTTTGTACCTCCTAGGTGGGTGCCCACCTCTTGCTCTCCTGCCTTACGCCCATCAGCTTGGACTGCAGGGTTGGAGTACCAGCCTCTCCTTGCTTCTGGTACTCTAAAACATCTGCTGACACTAATAAGCCGAGGCAGCAGAGCTCAGGAGTGAGGGAAAAAAAAAATTACATTTGTTAAGCCTGGCATAAGATTTTCTGATTAATGGAATTACAAGTGGGATAGATATGAGACAGCTGTTGTTATTAAATAATTCTGCTTATTTGCTCAGAAAAATGAACTGCATGCATCATGGAGCTCTAGAGACTGCCTGACCATAGTGGATAAAAGATCAGTTATGAGGTTTGCATTTGTTTGGTGGGCAGCCAACACCAGAATTGTTTTAACTGGATCTATCCATAAAATGTTAATTCTCTAAGAAGATTTTTCTGAGGTCCTAAAGTATAAAGAAAACAGAAGAACAATCTCACAAGTAAAATTTAATCAATTTATGATTTTATGTTGGGTTTTTTTTCTTCCAATTCAGTTCACAGAAGCTCTGGTTCCTGCGTCTAGACCAGACTTTGCCCTTGTGCTATTTCTTCCCTCACATAAATGCCCTACACTTCTCTCAAATGAAATAGCGGTTCCTGTAGGTTGTCTCCCGTCAATGCAGACAATGCCTGGGCCGACAGATGGGGGCTGTTAGAGGAAAACAGAGATTTTCGAGTGTCACAGCAAGTTCCAGGCTCAGAATTTCCTAGTTAATCGTTCCTTCCTCCTGCTGATATAGAGCTCTTTGTAGCCTCTAGGAAAGGTATGACAGCATTTTAACAGAGATTTTGAAACAAATAAATTAGCAAGAGAGCCATGACTGGCATTTCTATGCTGAGATTCCATGAGCTCTAACCTCCCACTGGTGAAAAATTCAGCTGAAGCCAATTTGGATTTTTTTTAATAGCTTAGAAAGCATGTTTACATTTCCAGTGTACAGTGTACACTTACTCATGATCAATTTAGGTCATCTTTTTCTACCATATTTATCTTTAAAATTACTTAACCTTTTTTTCTCATCTTCACTGATGTATTTATAGTGATATAACACACAGCTGTGGTTTTCTAAGGTTAAACAAAATCTGTTGATTTCTCTCAGAAATTGGTTTCTTCTTACTCTGAACATGTTAACATCTATTTTTATGCCTATTTCAGTTCATCTCTTTTCAACATCAGTGGCCAGGATTACATACGGTGCAACAAGTGAAATTTTACTGGTGCCTTGTAAAACTGCATTAACAACTCCTGTCTCTATGGAAAATACTTTGCCTGACAAAGAATTACAATCATCTTTTTCATGTCTGCATCACATTGATAGCTTGTAGTCATGTGACTGACTGACACAACTATTTCCTTCTCATTCTTTGTCACTTACAGGCTGGAAGCCCACAGTCTGTGGCAGGAAAATGCTTGTTTCTGTTCCCTATGGACATGGCCATTGGATTTTTAGTATCACACACATTTTCACGGTCATACAGTACATTACATGTGCTTCTGTACATTTCTATACCATATTGACCATACGTTCCATCTTGTGCCCCTTGCAAATGACACATATTATTGTCTTTTTGAGGTGCAGAAAATGCAATTTTTTTAAAAGCAAGCTGCATTCCTCTGAGTGAAGAAATATCTTGAAAGCTAAACTTACCTGAAATATAAAATGGGACATATCCCTTTACGTGCCAGGTTTAGTAATAAAGACTAACTTCTACAGTTCTGCATTATAAATCTTAAAATTTTAATTTTTCAACTGTCTGTAGTTCATCAAAAAGAGTGTCATAAAAAGCTACTGAAAGCATGACTTCAACAGGTGCTTGATGTTAATTACAGCTTCATGATTATAATGAAGAACCTTATCTCTTTTAAGGTTACTTAAATCTCAGTTATGAATGACAGCACCAGATTATCAGACATCAGCCTGAACATTTTCTATATCATGAAAAAAATTAAATCAAATTAACACACCTAATTACTTCTAATGAGAACTGAGGACTAAATAGCTCCATGCTAGATAATTGGGTGCTTTAATTGTTTGACTATGTTGAGCTAGGAGGGGGGTAACCCTGTAATGCTAATGTTTGTACTTCATGTAGCTCAGTACTGTGTTTTATCTCTTTAGTACTTTTAATAATGACATACCATTTTTAGCTCTGTGATTAAATATTTTCTACAATTTTCATTGAAATATATGGTAAAAAAAAAAGCTTCTTTTGCATTGACATATTTCATAGATGGAGAAGTGGTTTTAGAAAACATATGTTGAGGACAAATCCTTCAATGAGGGTTTGCAATTGTCCTCAGAAAGCCCATTTGCTTGTTGAGAGACATTTTCCTTTGTTTTTCCTTCCTAGGGTTACTTATGGTTATTTTCCTTGAGTGAAAAAAGAGGTTTTACCAACTGTCCTCTTTCAACTCATCCCTAGAACAGAGCAAGGATGGGATGCAGAGCAGATGTGTTTCAGCTGGGGCAATGGTGTTGCAAGAGCTGATGCAATACTGTGTGGTTTTACAGGGTTATCCTGGCCCAGCTTCCTGCCTCTGGGACTTGCTCACCCCTGCACTGTGCACGGGCCTCCTGCAGGTCCTTCAGGAGCTGGACCAGAGCCATCTGTGCCAAATCCTTCACCTTCTGTTACCAAGTCATCACTCTGGTTGCTTGCTGCCAGGCCTGGACTTGCTCGTTTGTCTCAATTAGCTGCACATATTAATTGGATTTGCTCTCTTCTGTAGGGGAAGGTGTTTTGTGCCTTGTTGGTAGGAGCTTTGTTTCCTGTGGTAAGGGGCCTGTTAATGTTACCTGAGCTGGTGAGGAGATGTCTGATGGAGATGAGATTAGGCTCAGTTTATTGGAGGAAGTAAAAAGCTTTGCCTATGGGGCAGTGAGAGGGGAAAATCCACTGGGCTTAAAAATAAACCTGTGGTTTCCCTCAGAGAAAGGAGGAATAGGCTGTCCAGGCTGGCAGCACTCTGCTGGAAGAGGTGAACACAGAATAGTTTTCCATCTCTGTCTCTTAGATAATAAAAATCTTTATGAAAGGGCCGTTCAGCTACAAATCTGTTTGCTTTGTGCCCTGGTTACTGCACTCTACATAAGGTCATTACTCCTCTTGCTTAGGCCGTTCTATATTCCCAACCATGCCCAACCAAGAGGGAGACCTTGGAGCTAAGCTTTAATATTTCTTATGCTATTTTTCTGAATGCATTTTCTTAACTCTTAGAATAACACTTTTTTTTAACCTAAGTGACAAATTAGTATCATGACAAATTACAACAATAAAAATAACACTTTGGAAGAAGACACCACAATACTTGCAATGCAGGTAGATGTAAAAAGAACAAACCCCAAACACTCAAACAATAAATGTGAAAAATGTGTTAAAAACTTTTTTTATTCTGAGAAAAGCACATTCTTCTCTAGAACTTTTTCCATAGTTTTAATGATGATATTTGAATTTTTGCTCTTGTGTCTTTATTAGTAACCTCTGGTTTCATGAAAGCAATCATGCGCAATGAAGTAAGGGAGCACAAAAACACGCTTTTTCTGTACTTTATGGGCAAGGACATAATGCTTTTAAAACAAGTTGCTGCTGTGACTGCATGTGCAGAAGTGGCAGGTTCCTGGGGTGGTAATTTCAGTGAGGGTTCAGGGGTGGAGTAACAAGAGTGGCAGCCTAAGGCAGCCTTGTGGCCACTGCAGCTTCCTGGTCGCATCCCTCAGTGTAAGGGGTGAGGTTGCAACTTTGCCAAGGGCTGCAGAGGCATTTACCAGCAGGAGAAAAAGAGATGAACTCTGGCATCCTAGGGTGTATCCTCTGGTCATTGCAGCCTCTTCTGCCTGCTCCTGTCTCTTAGCCTCTGATAAGGTTAGGTCCTGTTTTCCTTACATATCTTTTCTTAGTCTATTCTCCTTAATTTTTTTTTTTTGTCCCAGTCTTTTTCTCAGTCACTCTTTGTACCCCCAAAAATGGAAATTCTGTCTAAGTACTGTCCTTTCCTGATCTTCATATCCAAAGTTGCAGGCACTATTGCAGTTATCTGAAATTTCCTCTGTGAGCAGCCTTCCCTTTTTCTAGACACAGAGTTCATCTTTTGCTAGGCTCACTAGATGTAGAGAAGATCAAGCTAGACACTTCAATCATCTCTGGTGGCTGAAACTCGGTGCAGGAACCTCATTCTCAACACCAAGTTGTCAATAAAGTTTCATACTGGATTAATAATTGCTTGTTTCACAAAGCGTGAAGACAGACCTTCTCCTTTGATCTCATGAGAAAGATAGACCTGGGTATGAAGCAGAGTTAGCTTGTGAAAAGCACAAAATATTTTTGGCATGCCCCACAGATGAGATTTGGATGACATTTAAAAGTCTCTGCTGCTGAGAGTAATTGGCCAATGCTCCTGGAAGGTTGTCACTGGCACCTTTGTTTCCAGTCCATCATTGTCCTACAAGATAAGTTTAAGTAACCTGCACTGCAGCAAGCAATTCTTCCTTGAATTCGCCAATTTTGAATAGAGCAATAAACTTTGCAAGAAGGCCCTGAGCCTTTGTATATGTTTAATGGTGTTCTAACATCTGTCAGTTGCTTAATTTCCAAAGGGAAGAGTGCTCTCCCCAGCTCTCGGACTCGAAATGATCATTCTCCACGCTGTACTCCAAACAAAAGCACTCTGCTGTCGCACTCTGACACCTAATGAGAATGATTGCCCTCCTACCAAAGGAGGAGAATTGCTAAGCAGCACCAAGGCAGCAATTACAGAAATAAAAGCAGACACTTCCTTGCTGGTGCTGTGAGAAGGTGGTAGTGGGTTTGTAAGGGAAGGGACTCAGCCCTGGGCAGGTGAGGTGCAGGCTGATCATTCTATATTCACTGGAAACCTCCTGGAGGATCTATGTTTTATCGAGTCTACCACCCAATCTTCTTCTGACCTGATTTTGCATTTCCTTAATTTCTCACATCTGCAGGTGGGACGATGTGAGTTTTGCTGTGTTGACACTAAGGGATGATGTCTGCTGTGACAGTGGGACAGAGTGATCTGATAGGCAGTGGAAAAGGCTATCAAAATAGTTGAGGCTCAGCTAGTGTCTTGTGCCCTGGACAGACACTGCCTTAACTGAAGTGTTAGAGGAAGTGAACTCAAAGAAATAACTGGGGAAAAAATTCTAACAAAAGTCATGACTGCTGTAAGGTCATATAGATTTTCAACTGAAATGGCCAGAGCATGCCCTGGCCCAAGGTTCAGCCTGTTCAGCTGTGTGGTGTTCAAGCCCTGCTCTGGTACAGCTGAGCCATGTGATTTTTGGCTCACTTTTACTGAGGAAGTTGTCAAGGTGGAACGAAGTTGTGCATGAACATGTCTATAAATGTGAAAAAGACAGACCGAAATGGAAATGCTAATATGGTGAAAATTAGCGGCTTAAGGATCCAAAGGGAAAAGTATCACAGGAGGAGATATAGAACCCTAAGGGAGAGGCAGAGATGCAGAAGATACAAATTCGGTGGAATGCAGATGAGCAATAAAAGGTGCAGTGGAGTGTGACTGTCCTCTCTGCCTGACCAGTAGTGATTCATGTGGGATTCATTGGGATGGGAAGTCTGGTAAAGCTCAGCCTCATGATACCTCACTCCTAGATGTTTGTTCTGCTTATGAGGCAGGAAATAACTGCTTTTCACTCCAAAGTTGCATGTGTTTTTCCTGCAGAATATCTTTATATGGAAAAAGATGCTCCTTCTCCCCTAAATGTGACTGATGGCTGTTTAACAACAGGAGTTTTAGCAGAACTTGGACTAAAAAGAAATGCATATAATTTCTATAGACTTCAGGATTATGAAACCTGGACTTTTTTATTTTTACTTTCTGTTAGAAATTTTAGGGTGCGAGGATACAAATCTAATTCAGCCTGAAGTTGGGACAATGTCTAGCCTTTTGTGCAGCTTAGAATTTAGGTGACATGGGCAGGCCCAGCATCCTCAGAGAAAGGTGCTTCATCCACACATCACAGGGGATTTAGCTTTGTCCAGCTGGTGCAGGGTGTGATATGTCTGATAACAGAGGCCTGTCCTTGTTCTGACACTGATAATATCCATATCCTTCCCTAATCCTAAGAAACGTGTTCTAATGCCTCTGTTTTTTTTTCTCTCTGAAATTTCTTTTGTAATTCCTTTTTTTTTTTTTTTGTGGAGCTTTTTGAGGAAGAGAGCAAACGAGGGGAATCATGATGACCAGTGTAGCAGCTTTATAAATAAATGGCAACTTCAGTATCAGAGTTACACTTTACTATTTAAAATAGAATGTGAAACAGTGAGAGCAGATTTCAAATTTGTAATTTTTCTGGAGGTGGAAATAAATAGCTGTATCCATGGTGCATAACTTCTATTAAGAAGTTGGTGTTTCAACCACAAAAAAAGTAATAAAATGTGCTAGCAAAAGGATATGCTGTGTCACATCTAACCAATTCACATCCTATAACAGCTGTGCTAGTGATAAATCATTTCCATGCCCCATTTATATGGATGTTGGCATACTTAGGAGTACATAGGCCTGTGTGCTTGAATGAGGCAGTGGTTTTCTTCATTCAAGTTTTTTTCACCCAAATTTTGAGCACTACAAAGTGGAGAAAGTATAAGTTTGTTCTTCCGTGTCTGCAATAAAGGATAAGACAGAGATGAGGAGTTGTAGACAGGAGGACAGCATTCGTGGGAATATTGTCCTCAGGGAGGCTCCTTCCATAGGATGGTCAGAAGAAGACTCCTTGTTCAAGCTAACCAGGAAAAGTTCTAATCATCAGGAGAGCTATTTAAAGCACACAGGGCATAGCATACTTCATGTGACAGTGAACTTTCTGCTGCATATGGATTGCATTTATCCAGAAGTAGTACTCACCTGCTTGATTTGAGGTTTGAAGGCTGTAATGGCTGTGCTTTCATTCAGGTAAAGGAAATAAGAGCTTAAGTTGTTTTCTAAACAACAAAAACTGTGCCATATCAAAGGGAGTGTCAACACTTTTATAATCTAATTTTTAAAGAAAATTTCCTAAAATGCTTCTTCTTAATGAAGTAAATCTATGTATCTTCCTAGGGTAATCTAAGTATCTTCCTGGTGCAGGCAGTGTTGTCCAAAAGGTGGCAATGTACTAGGCAGAATGTCAGATTGGATGTGGAGTATTTCTGACAGCATCTTAGCCTAGGCCATAATTTGGAGCGAAATTAAGTGTGGGCAATTTTTGCACTTTAATCAAGGACTTCTTGTATGACACTGGGCAAGCCCCTTAATCTCTGTGAGGTGGACTGATGCTGTCTAATTATGAATTGCCTAAGAAACCTGAAATCCTAGGGCTCCTGGATAGCCAATGAAAAGAGTATGGGACCAGCAAAGGGCTCAGTAGGTGTTCCAAGGAGCTACAGCTGTTGGATTTACAACGCTGCGCTCCTTGACATGTGACTAGATGAACTTAACCTTTCTCTCTGTCACTTCTCTGTCTAACCAGTAGAGTTATTTTGATTCTGTATTTTTATTCTCTGTCCCGTTTCTTTCGTTCACCTTGGGCTAGTTCACAGCTGCCTTGGGCTTCCTCCACTCTTAAAGCAACAGGGTGTTGAAATGCAGTGAAGCTGCTAGCACTGTGTTAATGCAAATACCTGTACACTATAAATAAACACCTAAGTACTAGGTAAAGACAAAGATCCCAGCTTTGTGCTAGTCACAGTTGTATTTGTACTACTGTCTATTGAGTATTCTATTAACTGAAAAGGTAATGATCCTGTTCAGGGCGGCCCTGTCACTTGTACAGAAATAAAGAAGAGAAAACTCTTGCAACTCTGAGCAGTTTTTTTTCTATCAATTAGTTAACTCTCAGGAAGTCATAGCTGCTAAGGATATATTAATAGCAGTGATCAAAGAGAGAGATCACAAATGTCAAAATTTCCAGCTGAAGACATAATTACCCTAAAAAGCCTTTTATGTAACATTTTGCCGCATCTGCTGGAATTTATGAATCACAAAAGAGAAAGTAATCATCCTGAGAAAGAATTAAAATGCATAGGTCTTCTTATATTTTATGCAAACAGAAGATTTGTTATGTTTGGCTTAAATACAGATTATTATTTTTTAAATTAGGTAGTTTGTAAAATTGGTGGAACTAAAGTATTTGGGGGACAAACACGCAGCATCCCAGAAAGAAGTGGTGACCAACTAATGGCTTGCCTACAAGCAAGTTGCCATGGAAACAAGATCACCTTCCTTCTAAATGGATGGTGTTGAATATTCAATATTTATAAGATATCCTCGATACTACAAGTAATAAAGTTAGAATGTCAGAAGGGGCCTTTAATCCATTTTATCTGGGTGCTGAATTTTTTCTAATATGCACCTTATTCAACCATTAACTCATATCTATCTGAAGTATATTCTCCAGAAAAGCATATTGTATTGGTCTGAAAAACGTGTGCCTAATATCTTGTCTGAATTTGACCCTGGCTTCAGTTTAGTCAGTGGTTCTTGCTGTGCATTTCTTTCCTAGATGAGATATCCCCTAATATCTTATCTACTGTGGTCAAGAAACCTTCCAAACTTCTCTTTCTTAATCCTTATCCTCTGCAGTAAGATTTTTAGTCTTTTAATAATTTCTATGGATTGCTTCCAATCTTGAAGAAATATGGGCTAGATATGGGATTAAGAAATAAATCTTTTCCCTGGTTTTATGTCTGCAAGCTGTTAGGGGGAAAAACCCAAACGTCACCTGTCTTGTCCCATGTTGCAGTGTTGCCCTACAACGGTTATGTTATAAGTGCAGTAAGAAATGATGTACGATTTGGGGCCATTTCAGCTGAATGTGCTTCCAGAGGAGCCGTAATTACAATTTTCCTTGAAGCTGCGCGGTGAGTCCTCATCACTCCAGCTCCTGGCTTGACAGCCAGCACAATGCTCAGTGTCATCATGCTCCTCTTCTTCCACCCATCATGGGTCTCAAAAATGCAGGATCAGGGGCTCCAACCGTGCCCTGTAGAGCTGCGCTGTGCCGTGGGATCCATATCTGTAGGTGAGCCTCAACTCCCATGATTTATGGCTAAAAGTGAGGCTACACCAAGCAAGTAGATTTGTGATCAGTTTGCCTGTAGTCCCTCTGAAAGATTCTGTGACCTGGATTTCCCCTCTGTGTCTGCTGTTCCAGCTTCAGAAGCTTCGTATTGCAGCGTGCATTAGTATTAGTCGCATCCCAAGTGTTTAATATGTCTAAAGTTAATATAGCAAATGTGTGCATTAGTGGCAAATTTATCTACAATGAAAGATTTTACACATCCAAGGATTTCAATGTTTTAAGCAAAATGTCTTCAGCGTTGCATATTTCTTTCTTTTTACAAAAAAAGAAGCATTATAAAATATTTGAAGCTTATAGCATTTTTCAGTTTTACAATATGAGAAAAATGTGAAGATAAAATTACACAGGTTTCACCTGCCTCTTTTTTTTTCAATTTACATCCAATTAAAAATGTGTTGTTTATAGAATTTTCAGCATTGGTTTCGGTTCTGTTGAATTTAATACCATAGCCCTATTTTTCCTCATCCAATCATAGAGACCAAACCGGACTGGATTGCATCCAAAAATATGTCAATTTCTTTATGCAATTTTTATGCCTTGAGAAACAATCATGTACTTTAACTGAACTGCAATTTCCTAAATAAATCAGAAAAACCAATTAGAAAAAAAAATAACCACCACACATAATAGGAAAATTGCCATGTTAACACAGAGAAACTGTTCTGAAAATTGTATTTACCAACTTCATTTCTTCTGTTCAATGGCAGCTCCCATGCCAAGAAAGCTCTAGTTCATATTCTGGCTCTACCCTCCGTGCTTGTTCCCTGCTTTACAAGGGCAGATGAAAAATTAGCAATGGGATGTTTTGGAAGATTGTCCATCTACTCATCTTTCTAAGCACCAGGAAATGACAGCAGCATCTTTTTCACCAGGAGGGGTGAAGCTTTTCCACAGGAGTATGCTCATATGCTTGCCATCAACTTTTGGAAATGAGTTTTCATTGGTTTGCGAAAAAAAGAACAAACTAATATGTAGCTATATTCACTTCTGTCTTGAGAGCTCATATTTACTTTCACACAGCTTTTCTTGCTGCATTAGGAGAAAAATTATGCATTTTGCTCTCTTTTTCAAATATGAGATTTTTCCAGTGGCTACAGAGGGCTGTGAGGATATTAGCACACTAGCTAATTAAGTTTATTTTGCATTCTTAACATTTAGCTGTGCATAAGGGAGCTATACAGGGAATTTGAAGAATCAGGTATTTTGGAGGAGATTAGGCCTTAAGAACATCAGAAATTAAAAGCTTTAAGTCTTTTTGCAAGCGTGCATATCTCAAGGATATTGTGAGGAGCTGTTGTCCTCAGAGGTAGCTATAGCCTCATATTCCCTGGATGTTGCTGCCTAACTGAAGAAATCTAAAGCTTTAACTCTACATCACTTAGTGAACAGCACTGATGGAGCTTAGAAGGGAATTTGAATTCCAGCTAGATGCAATCATTGCTATTATTATTATTATTATTTTATGTTCACTTGCCTTGTCAGGCAGGGATCTTGCTTTTTAGCTTGAAGCTTTCCTCAGTCCCATTATAAAGTGAAATACCAAACCCACCTAAATAGTGATTCACTAACTTAAGGTGTTCTGCTCTCCTGTATCTACAGTCGTGGGAATAAAATCTTGCAAAAAAACAAAAAAGAAAAGAAAGTTTCATATGCTATAGGACAGGGTACTCCATCCCACCCCTGCAGCAAATCACAGCATGTCAGACCATCAGGCTCAGCTGCTGTTTCTGTGGAATTATGCTGTTTAAATTTGCCCTCACCTTAAAATGGTGTTCAAACAAAGCAGCACTGTGTGACCCAGAGCATGTTAGTGGCTGCTGTCTCTCTATCAGTGTAAGCAATTGCCATTCTTTCTCCAGTAAACCCAAATTGCTCTCCGTGTTCAGGCCCTTTGCTGTGCAATATGGACTCATTTTCTGCATTGTGAGTATGTAATTCTCCAAGCTGGCAGCAGTGTGACTGCTCTGTTAATTATGTACAATCAGTCCTACTGCCAATCCACCATAAAAATATAGACCTCTGTGTGCTCCAGAGTGGTGTAGTTCAAGGGAATGCAAGTCATTTGCTGCATACATAGTGTGAATGCATGTATCACAGAAAGTAGCCACATAAATATGTGTATATAAGGGTGTGTAAACTCTTATAAGGGTATGTATACACACTCACATATAAATAATTTCTGTTTATCTGGAACTAATGTGACAAAAACTGCAGCAAATCATACCCTGCAGATTTAAATTTCATTCATTTTGCTGTGCTCCATGGTATTGCAATTAACTGTAGATTCAGAGGTAATTCATTCTTCTATTATCAGTGTTACCAGGGAGAGGCATCTCTCAGAGCCATCTCATTGCCTAATAGATTTTACTGCTCTTAACTATGAGCACTGACTGGTCTGGACAACCTGTAAAATGAGTATTTCTTTTGTGGTTGTCCTACAAGATGAAGGAATTCTTCAGGAAACCAATGAAAGAATAATTTTCCTGACATTTTCAAGCAAATAATAATAATTAAAATGTTGTTGTTTAATCTGTCTGAAATTGAACAAAAAGCTGAAATCTCACAAATAGTTTTCAAACAGAAATCCAAATGAAAAATGAATTGGTCTTGTGAAAACACAGGAATTTAATGTTTAAAAATCTCTGAATCTCTGTACTTAGATGTAACTTAATTTAAAATATTGTTTTAAAGAAAGAATTAATTTAGAAAACTTGAATAGTGTTCTTCCAAAATGTTATAATTTGTTGAAACTTATTATAGGCTACAAGAATTTCCTGCTTCAAAAACAGATCAGTAGACAGTGGAAAGACATATTTTCCTTTACAGTTACTATTTTTTTTAAAAAGACTCTCCTGCAAAAAAAAACAACCAAAAAAACAAAACCAAAGAAACCCAAACCTGGCTCACAGTCTGGGTCTCCTCTGGTATCTGAATTCAGCACTAATATATAAATTGGAATTTGTGCCCCAAACCTGCTCCTTTATCTTCAATGTGGAGGACTCTTCTTTTGTTCTATTTTAGAACATGTAGAGGAGGAGGAAGTCATGCTGGCTGTACCTTTGGGACAGAGAGGAAATGACACAGAGGTAAGTTGAGATCAGATCCATGTTTTTCCACATTTTCCACATCTTGGTACAAACCATGGGAGGGACAGGTTGTGTCTGATGCTGTGCCCAGGGCAGAAAGGGAGGTGAAGTTCGTGGGGTCACAGGCAGAAAGCACCTGGCTGTGTAACAGCTTTCCATCTCAGAGGACAGAAGAAGCAATCTCTCCTGTCTGACTCCCGGAATGTGCTCAGCCTCCCTCCCAGCCCGTGGAGCATCAGGTGAACCGTGCACGCTTCAGCCCCTGTGCTCTCCTCCCAGCCCCATAAATACTTCCTGCATTTAAGCTGTTCTCTGCTCACTGTCATAACAAATAATTATAAGAATTTATAATGTGTTTCTTTAGCCCTTGAGCTGTGATTGCTTATGCATCTCTGGCATAACTCAGTGGTTAACAAAGGCTGCCTTTGCCGGGCTCTGTGCTCTGTGCAGCGCGGTGCTCCTGGGTAAGGCTCAGTCATCACCACTTTATTGCTCACATCCCAAAGCTAACTGAAGAGGAATCTTCTAATTCTCAGAGAGGTGAATTTCCATCATAACTCTGATCCCCTAATGGTACACTTCATCTAGCAGCCAGCACTTAGCAGAGCACCCTGGGGACAGCGAAGGGAGGGCTGGGGAAAGCAGATGTGAAGGATTTCACAATGTGTGTCATCATTTTCAGGCTGTTTATCACAATTTTTGCATGAAAATCTTGTTTGGCAGCAATCCTGCCCCTCCTCCAAACTGACAATAGTTGTATGAGTACATGGGTGAGGGGAAGACAAGGTAATTTAGAATATCACTTTTAATGTTAATTCTTTTGCTAAGGTGTCAACTCTGGGAAAAGCTTTATGAACGAGGTGAGTTAAGGTGCATGTGCTGTATTTCTCAAGATAAAAGAAACATGAGGACAGACTTTTTAGCAGGACTTGTACTGGAACAAGGCATAGTGTTTTTAAACTAAACGATGGCCCATTTTGTTTAGATATAGGGAAGCATTTCTTTGCAGTGAGCATCGGGAAACACTGGAACAGGTTGCTCCGAGAGGTGACTGTTGCCCTGTCCCTGGGAACTTTCAAGGTCAGGTTGGATGGGGCTCTGAGCAACCTGATCTAGTGGAAGGTGTCCCTGCCCTTGGCTGGGGGGTTGGATTAGATGAGTTTTAAAGGTTCTTTCCAACCCAAACTATTCTATGATTCTATGAGAAACCCTCTTATGCTGGTCACACTCTGCTCAGTGACAGGAATGTGCCTGTGGTAAAGCTCCAGGTGAAGCCAAATGCGCAAACCTTTGAGCAGCAGGCAGGATGAAGCAGCCCAGCCTCAGATGTATTTAGAAATGAGCACTGTGTGAGCTGCCTGGATGAAGGACAACAAAAGTAGGAAAACAGCTTTGGGGAGGAAGAGGTGCAAGCAGCATCAGGGTTCAAAGTTGTACAAGGCTAAGAAGAATGATCCATCATTACTAAAACAATAGGACTTGTATTTTCCTCCTTGGCGTTTTGGTTTCTGTGATTATGGTCAAGAACCAACTCCTGGGTAGAGTTTGAATGCAACTTCTTTGGGTTCTAGGCTGGCCTAGAGTTTAAGCCTGAAACCAACACAAACAAAGCATATTACGTTTCGAAAAACCACTGGTGCAAACAGACATGTATTTAAAAAATAATTATTCTAGTGTTGCAAGAGCTTGGTTAGTTGTGCTGGTTTCAGCTGGGATAGAGTTAATTTTCTTCCCAGCAGCAGGTAAAATGCTGTTTTTCGAGTTCAGTATGAGAATAATGTTGATAACATTCTGATGTTTTGACTGTTGCTAAGTAGTGCTTATCCTAAGGGCAGGAATTTTCATCTTCCCATCCTCTGACAGTGAGGAGATGCACAAGAATCCATGATGGGACATGGCCATGGCACATGTGTCACTTGTTCTTTTTGAGGCTTATTCCTCTTTGTTGTTTTCCTTTTCATTATGTAATTATCATCATCATTATGATTTTATTTTATTGCAATTCTATTATTAAACTTTTCTTATCTCAACCCATGGTTTTACCTTTTTTTCTGATTCTCCTCCCCACCCCACCAAGCTGGAGCAAGCAGCAGTATGGTACTTCATTACTGGCTGGGGTTAAAACACAACATTAGGATTTGGAGGGAGCTGCTGTATGTCCATACGCTATTTCACATTTAATATTTGGAGTTCCTTTTATATTGTCATAAAAATATTGTCATGTCTTTTCTATGTTTATACGTTCCTCTTATAATTCCTCAGTCAAATGTTTGAACACACCTCAAATAGTTTCTCAGTTATATTTTATTTGCTTTCTGTGCCCATGCCTTTTCCTGAATGTCTCCTTTTTAAAGTTTTGGACTGAGCTCCACATGAAGTAAAAAGCCTGATTTCTTCCTAACATCCACTCATTACTCATCTGAGGAGGTGCTGAATGGTTGAGATGACAATTATACCTGACCATGACCAAATGGCCAGAAAAGTAATGCACCATGCTCTGGGATTCGATTACTGAGCTGAAAGGGAAAAGGATGATGTCCTCCAAATTTAATATAAAAAGAAAATAGAAAACCCCCCAAACAAAAATTCCCCAGACCTCCCCTTGCCGACTTTCCAGTAAGATGAGAACTGAGCAAGGAAACATAAAACTGCCCCTACAAAAGAAACATGTATAATAGGTTATCTGGCAGTATTTACACAGGACTCTTTCACAGCTGAGTGCAATACACCTAGAGCAGAACTGTCATTTCCTCCTCCTTTGGCCACCTCCAGGTCTTTCCTCTGCTTCCCCAGCTGCCGTTGTGCACCTTCAGATCAGAACATTTATTTATCCCAAACAGAAACGACATCCCTAACCAGCAAGCTCAAACCCCGTCATTTCTCTCGCTTCCAATTTCCCAGTTTATATTTCAGAGCTGATTTATGGTTCTTGCCTGCCTCACTGCCTGAATACCCCAAGCAATTTATTCCATAATGCCCTTCCTGTAAAGAAATTACGCCTGAATTGCTCACAAGTTAGTTCTTCCATGGCACTCCATGCCCTGGTACTTTTCAGCCATTCTCCATTTCAAAGAGCTCAAAGGCAAACTGTTATACGGGATTTTGATTATAATGTTCAGACTTTGTGCAGTTAAACTGGAGAGGGAAAAAAAGCACACTGCAGGTCTCTTTTGGGTTATTAAATGAATTTCAGCTGTGCAATACTAGTATGAAACCCACATAAGTCCAAAGGATGGCTTGGGGTTTAAACAGTGTAAAGAGCTGAATTTGATAACCTGTCTCAAGCTAGGAGAAAAGGGAGTTAAAGTGCTGCATTCCTTAGAGGACCTTATAGATACACTGTTTATGGCTGACATTGTTTGGGGGAAACTGAATCAGTAATAATTTTGGTTTGGTTTGTTCATCTTAGTTATATTTTCTCAAGCAAAAGGTAGTATCAAGGGCTACATTTTATTCTTGTTCCTTTACTATTAATTAATTCTGTGTTAACTCTTGCATGATGATTGGCACTTTAATGTTTAATGGGATGTGGATCTTGAAGAGATTGACCGAAGTGCAATTCCATAAGGCAAATGTGAGTTTTACACCTGAATGCCACACATTACAGGCCCATCAAATTACAAAGACTGGGAAGCTGTTTCTGTGGTGGAAGTCTGTTATGGCCCTTGACAAAGCAGATGGAAACCCACATTCTCTTCCTGCGACAGAACATGTGGAAGATGACACAGGCTGCCACTTTCATCTTTACCTATATATCTTAGCTTGTGTGACCCAGACATAAATTGAAAGAAACAACAACTATGGCCCAACCCAGCTGAAAAAGGGATATGCAAAGGAAAACACCTTGATAATATTATCCTTAGTTTTGTCTTATTCCATAAGTAGCACAAATAAGTCTAATGGTATTGTTAATAGTATTCAAAACTAAATAAAAGGAAATAAGGGTGTCTCTCCTATACAAATGCACAATGAAAAGAGTTACTGTTTAAACCATAGAGGATGAAAATAAATTTACTATTACAGAAAATAAAATTTTTTAAAATTCCTGAATAATGAATTGTCAATTACAGCAATACCTTACTCTTGCATATATGTGCTGCTGTTTAGCTGCATAACTATTTTCCACCCAGTAAGATTTCTGGACCAATATATTTTACAGTATTGCAAGGCTTGCTGCAAAATCAGCCCTAAAGGAAAATGCAGAGCTGGGGGCAGATCTGAGAAATCGGACACGGAATAGGAAGTGACAGGGAGCTAAGCACAGAGTGCAGGTTTCTCTTTCCTGATCTGAGAATTTGTGCACAGCAATACTGATACCCTTAGAATCAAGAAATCCAGGGCAGGACTTGAAATCTGCTCTTCACCGGGACAAACAAGGTGGGAATCACAGCTTATTCCTGATGTCTACCTCATTCCAATACTCATTCCAAGAAAACTCAAACCGGAATTGTGAAACCCTTGTGTGGCATCCTGGAGGATGTGAGGGATGGCAAAGTGCCCACGCACAGAAATAGAGGTGTGGCTGGGACCAGCTTAGCAGCGGGGCCCCCATGGGGTCCATCTTCCCAAAACCTCTCCACCAAAGCACAGGAAATGGGGACACCTGGGCAATTTACTAAATCCTCCTGGTCTGAACTAAAATCGGACAGATGCAGGTGCACCCTAAAGGACAATTCATCCAGGTAAATGTGGGCACATACTTGTGTACCTGCTGGACTCAGACAAAAGTCTCTACACTGCAAATACAAGTGTGGAGTTTAGAATAAATACTTTTACTACAGGTTATTACAGATACTGTATTATGTAGCTCTGGCTGAATTAAAAGTTTTCGAAGTATCAGCATGTGTGATTTCTATACTGCATAACTTGGGGAACCACATTAACTTGCTACACATGTGCCAGGTGCCTCACTGCAAGGCAGGAAGCAGAAGACAGGTTCTCTCTTTGTGCTGGATAGTCTGGAGAAAATAGAGCTCTCCAGGAACAGCAGAAAAATCTTTAGAGAGAAAAAGCTTAAAAAAAATTCACAGGAAAGAAATTTTTCAAGAAGGCTTTTAAGGACCAAGTGACTCTCTGAATTGATAGAAAATCATCATATGTAGGCTCTTACGTGGTGTCTTCTGGGTTTCCTGGGATTTGGAAAGTATTTCTGTACTTTGCTGAAATACAGCTGAAAGCACTAAGCCAGCACTAACCATGTGCACATCAGACTATTGGGAAAGTACAAAAAAATCACAGAGAAAGTAAGGGCCAGGAAAGAGTCAGAGTGGAGCCCCTGTGCAAATACCATGTCACTGTTAAAAGAGCACTCCTGGACCTCTTTAATCTGAGCTCCTTTCATCCACAGTTCCGGGCAGGTTGGAAAGCCAACGTGACAGACACAGAGTTTCCAATAGAGGAACAGGCAGTTTGGAAAGCACCACTGCCTCTTGCTCTGTCTGCACAAAGAAAAGCCTGCACACATTTATTTTCCTTTCACGGCTGTCATACTGATAAAAGCATCCTTTGGGTAGAGTTTATGAACCTGTTGGAGGCTGCTCCTGGATCATGTGCACACCTATCTTTCCTGACCTCTGCTTGCCTTTTTGTTTCCTTGGTAAAGCCCATCTAAGATTTCTTTTCTCTTGTACAAAGTTTACTTCCTGCCTTTCAGAGGTTCATTGCTATGATACCTTTCATATTCCTTGATGCCTTTTAAAATTCTCTCTTTTTCACCTGTACCTCTCCCTCTTCTCTGGGAGATTTCAACTCACTCATAACTCCATCCTTTCCTTCCGACAGATAAGAAATATACTCGTTCTTTAGGTGTCTGTCAAGCTCTTCAGCATACTAGTTGCTGTTTGTCAAAGAACAATCATTAAAATGCACAGTGACTGCAGAGAAATAGCTGTAATGGCCTGAGATAAAAGTGCTCCCTCTGTCTTTACGGCTGCCCCTGAGCAGGTGGTTGCTGCTCTGCAGTTCAGTGAAGGACAGTGCTTCCCTCAAAACCTGCTTTAGTGCCCAGCTGGCTGCATGAGCTTCTTGACTGTTAATTGCATCAGCCCCACATAAGTGATGGTCAAAGTGGTGGAAGTTCTCAGACTGGCCCACTCTTCTATCACTTCTTCCTGGTATACTAAATTTTTTAATTGCCTCCTCAGCCCTTCTAATAGCATTAGCTTGAATCGCCTCGACTTATTCAGTAATTTTACAATTTTTTTCTGAGGTGGGTGAAAGTGATCCGTGTTTTCCTGGAAAAATTGCCTTTTGTGGTGGTAACCAGTAGATTAATAATGGCATAAGTAGCTGAGAGAATTTGACAGCTGGTTGGGAGTGTGTTGTTCAATATGTCTAGTTAGAGCTTATACACACACAGGCTGCTCAAGGATATGCAGTCTTTGTAATAAGTTTTTGTACACACAAGAATGTTTGAATTTTACACAAAAAGTGCATAAATAGTGAGATCCCTAAAATATCATCAGGATACATACCTATTGCATTAAGCATGTTTTCTGTAAGTAGAAAATGCCTCCATCAACTCAAACTGAGGTCTAAGAGATTTCTAGTTTGAACAAATATACTGTACAGAAACGTTATCATAGGCCTAAACTCATGAAATCTTTGTGGTTCCCTCACCAAGTTATTTGCTTTCACAGAAATATTGAGTTCAATTATGTTTTCACTAAAAAATCACCTTCTCTCCATCATGTTGCCTTCCACAAGGTCAGTTATTTACAATATAGGCACCAGTGTCATGGGCAAAGGTTTCACATGCCACTTTTGACCCTCAGCATCATCTCAGTTACTTCAGTGGGTTTATTTGGTTTAACTGCCTTGGACTTAAAAGGCAATGCTATTAAAGAGGTACAAGAGAAAAATTCAGATTTTCTCTGAAATGTTTTTTTTTTCTCTCAGGTTTCCTGACAAATTAAAACATGTAGGAAAATTTGCCATCATTTTTAATCTATAGTCCAGGTCTGAGAAAACTCAGCCTTGCAGATTGCCTGTGCCCAAGTGTGGAAAGGCTTTAAGAGATCTCTAAATATTACATTAAGTCTGACAGAGATAGAATTTACTCTTACATAGTAAATTAATTCCCAGAGACCATGTAAAAAAGTGATACTTTTTTACAAATGTATTACAGGGTTATGAGGGCAAGGACTGTGCTGAAGGGCAGGTAAATTAATTTGACCCTCAGAAGGCAAAATTTGTGAGAAGCCAGTTTTGATTCATTTTGTGTCCTACCCAGATTGGCAATTCTGACAAGATGCAGTTCCCGGGATTACTGGACTTGCTCTAACAGCACGGCCTGCTTGTCCCTGCTGCTGCTGTCAGCTTCTTCCCTACCTCTGCTCCTTCTTCAGGCACCCCAAACTGGATGCAGTGTTTATGGGAGTCACTAGAGTCTGTTCGCTGGACTCAAAGGACCTGAGCTGAACCCACGAGAGGGAACTACTGTATTGTTTGTTTATATCCCCAAATATCCCAGATGGAATCATTTCTGTGCAGAATATTGAAGCCACCACGCTGGCAGCTGTGCTCTAAGGAAGAAAGAGGGGGAAAAGCAGATGGCAGAGGGAGAGATTGGTTACGGTGTAAGCTTTAGAAATCTATAGTATTATGGAGCTGCCACAATTATAAGCACTTTTGCCTAGACTGCTCAACACTGGATAATAAAAGGATCAGAAAAATCAGGGATTCGACAAGGCATTGAGAGCTCTTTCCTGCTACTACAGTGTTTCATGTTTGCTCTGTGTATATCTCTACTTCATAGTATTTCAGTAAAGCAGGAAAATGGCCAGTCTTAAAGCTGAGCTATACAACCTACCCTTCAGGCATTACAAACTACTGCTTCAGAGATTTAGTACATGTCTAGACAGGGATCAATTTTTAAAACAAAAATTATAATAGTGTGTTAAAGAGTGTTATTACTGTGTATGATAATGATTGCAAGGGTCAGCACCCCTCTGTTTTCTGAACTTTAGAGCAGTTTCAGGATTTTACACTCTTGTCTGTGGATGCTGAAATGCTGTTAGCAGGGAAATTTTCTCTTCTTGCATTCATTCTGTGAGAACTTTTCCTTTGCTGTGTAAGCTATGTAAACAATAGATAGGGTTTTTGTAAATAGCATTCATATCTGGTATCTTCTGACCTTGTGTACATTATATTAGGAAAAAATATTTCTAAGTGGGTGTCTGAGATTTTGACCAATCACCTTAGGAGAAATGTAAGCACTGTTCAATTGCTTTATGGAACTAGAATATATAAATGGTATTGTAAATTTAATAAATAATTCATTCCTTGCTCTGACTCCTGCCTCGCTGCATCTCTGAACCCCTGCTTGGAAGCCTACACTTGTCTTTACAGAGATAGGAAAAATGCAATTTGTTAGTGTGTATGAATAGTATCCTTTAGATTTTTATGTCATTATCTGAGCAATTTGCAAACAAAAGAACAGATTCCCCATCCCCCCACTCCTAAACCTAGAGATATCCTTTCAAATGCATAAAGGTTTAATGTCAAAGGTATTCTGTGAGCTCTTCATTTTTGAAAATGCTAGTTAGGACAATGTTTATAGCGAGTCAAATAATTAGATAAAAGTGCTTAATATGTTTTAATGTGGAGCAAAATTGAGGTGGTAAAGGAAAGGAAAAGTGAGGTAAGAGTCTTGAATTCATATGAACGTTGGTAGAACGTCCCTGCACACATATCAAATGAGGATATTTTTGAGTTGATGAAAGCAGATGCTGAGCAGCCAGTAAGCCATCAGCTGCTTCCTTTCTGAATTCATCTTTATCTTTTGACTTCCTCTAAATGTTCAAAAAATGTAGTATCATGCTTTTAAAATGTGCTGGTTTGGACAGAAACCACAGCAGAAATCCTGGTGAGCATACTCACAGTGTGCTTCAGTAGCAAAGATAAGCAGTCCTCACAAGACAGACATCTTTGACTTTGTGAAGGAAAGGAATTGGAGGAAAGGAACTGGAGAAAAGGAATTGACCCTTCTACAGGTGTTACCAAGATCCAGCCCTTTTGTTTGCTGTGAAATTGTACATGTGTATGCAGACACACACCTGGATGGCTGACCTGTCTCTTTCCTTGCTCATAGCAAAGGCAATCCTTTCCTGTAGCTTGTTCAGTAGGGAAATAGCCTGCTCTGCTTTGGCAGGAGTCTCTTTTTGGGTGACACCTACAAAGTGACACCTTTCTAGCCTATCTTTCATGGGCTGATAACAAATTAATGTCCCGTCTCTCTCGGGAGTCCTGTGCTGTTAGGCAAAGGGAAAATACTTAGAAAATAAGTGCAGGGAAAGAATTCCCATTTTGCTTCAACTGATAGACTTCACAAGACCTGAGTTACATTTACAGGAAGGCTTAGGCAGATGGAGGCTGTCTCCACTAACGTGTGGTTGCTAAGGCAGTCTCTAGCCAAGAGTTCCTGGGACTCCCAGAGCCGCTGCAGAGGCAGGGCAGCAGGGGATGTGTCTCCTTTCCCTCCTGCCATCTGTGAGCAGCAGGGCTTTCACTTCCCACTCTCAGCCAGAAGGTTCCCAGGTGATTGAAGCAGGCGAGATCTCTTACCTGAGAAATACTCTCAGTTGGAAAGTGCTCAGAGAAGCTGCAAACCCTCCTGTGAGCAGCGATGAGTGGGAGAGTTAAGGGGTTGGAAACAGCTAACACAGGGAAAGAGTAACCAAGGAAAAGGAGCACAGCCCTGATTGTGTTAATGCATCTGACCCAGACTTCTGCTCAGGTGGGCTCAAGGTCTGGAGCAGGCCTTTTCTGCGTCTTTTATGGTTGTTTTTACCATGTTACCTGCATCGACACTGCACTACTATTTGCATTAACAAAACTAGGGCCTTCACAGGTAACACAAAGAGAAGTTTTGTTTTGGATGAGCTGCTCATGCATGTCTTATATACACAAATATTTGCCTGAGCACTGAGTGAGACCTACAGTCTGTAACTCTATGATTTGAGCCTTTTGTAGGAGGGGAGGAAGTGCCAGAAGAAGTAGGCAGGGAATAAGATTTAAAAGGCAGAGAATAAGAGAAAATAAGATGCTGTGTTTTCTTGTTCATTTTTAAGCAGGGACTAGGCACTGAAACACTGGGAAACCTGTATGATCTATACTGTTAGACTTGCATTCATAAATAGAGACACTAACAACTGGTATCTTTACTGACAAATGTATCCAAAAAGGTCAAGGAAAGAGTTAATCAGAAATGGGCCATGTGAGTAAGATGTTATTTGTAGTGACTTGCTCTCAGGTTTATACAGATCACCTGTAAACTCAAGCTAGAGGCAAGTATTTTTCCCTTACCTTAAGTCAAATTCATTTTTAACCATAAAATGAATATTCCAAGTAACTCTGGTGTGTCAGCAGTTGAGAGCTTCTCTGGCATGATTGAGCCTCTCAGTGAAATGTAAGTATTTCTCAATTACAGGGTTTCTGTAAATGCTTAAGTTAGGAATGGTCCAGCATCCTCTGAATTTTTATGTCCTTTAGTGGATTAAATGAATGTATTTTAATGTGAATATCTGCTCTGACTTGTGAAAACTGAAGACTTTACAGAGGTGTGTATTGAGATATAACAGTACCAGCCTTATGCACTGCAAATATTATGCACTTAACTACAGAACACCAGAGAGCTGAATGTTGTAGGTTCTCCCTCCTATTTTTTTGCAACATGCAACATAATACTGAACCACTGTTATCTAATTACCTTATTTTTCACCATCTTGTTCATTTTGGAAGAAGCTTGAAAGGGATTTTTTGGTGAGGCAGTCTGAAATCTACAGCATCTCCCAGGATGATACTATGGGAATTTATTATGGCTCATGAAATGCTCGCAGATTATGGTTTTCTGTGCTACAGAAGTAACTGCAAGGGGAAAACACAAAAAAGGAATATTGCTTGAAGGGATAAGAAAAAAATGAGACTTCCCAGTGATCATTGTTTCTTTTGTTGAAGCATTTGTATATTCTGTATTAAACGAAGTGGGTATCCAAAGGAGGAAGGGAAACTATCACCATTTAAATAAGATGTGCTTTATAGAATGGATGCACAGACAGAATGAAGTTCAGGCAGCAGGATAAGTAAGGTGCCAGAGAAAACAAGGAAAAGATTCTTTGCTTTCACAGGAATGTTTTAGCGTGCTGAACAATATATCTGGAGCTATAAAGAAAAGAGTGAAATCGTTTTCTAACCTTAATTAATAACTTACTTTTACATCTAGTAAAAACCCATTTTTATTAGATAACAAAAGGATTCATTGGGCCAGCAATGCCTTGGGTGACTAAACTCTTGTCTGCAGAAATTCCACTGATTCTCTCTCCTTTCTCTGATCTCAGGTTTTAGTTGGGATGGAGCTGGCACTGTGGTGCCAGTGAGTTTTCTATAATTACATACACTTTTTTTCCTCTCAATTCCCACCTTTATCAACAGTTTAGCTAGATATTCTTGGGATCACCAGTTGCAAAGAGGGAAGAGAAACCAGGTACATTTGATTTGAAAATAGTCTTAATATAATCTCATACAAAAGCTGTCTCAGACACAACTCTGTTCACTCCTTTTCCTTCCAAATCTTCCTTTATTTATTATATTTCTGATATCCCTCATGCTGATATAGGTGGAGGAAAGCTCAGAATTACAAGGATATCACTCTAAAGCTTATCTAGAACTTTTAGGCTAGGATAAAAATTCACAAAGAATCTGGCAAAGCAGTGAGAGTAAAGGAAGTGTCTCTAGGCAGTATGAAATTATTTTAGATTTTAAACACAAAAATTGGCTGAGAGGAGTTGGAAGAGAATCTGATGAGGCTGAAAGATTTGTAATACGCTTGCAGATGAAATTCACTGTTGATTTGTGCAGAGTCATGGGAGAAAGGGGGAGAAGAGAGGGAATCAACCTTAACTAAACAGAAGAAAATTAGTCTGTAAATTAGCTATTACCATTCAGGAAATATATCTTGGCATTTTTGTGGATAGTTCAAAAAAATGTCAACTCAATGT
Organism: Callaeas wilsoni; assembly: GCA_013398955.1. Classification (NCBI taxonomy): domain Eukaryota; kingdom Metazoa; phylum Chordata; class Aves; order Passeriformes; family Callaeidae; genus Callaeas; species Callaeas wilsoni. The sequence continues at coordinate 25,310 of VWPU01018644.1, read as the reverse complement.
TCAGCAGTGGTCAAAAAGGCAGATGGTATATTAAACAATTAGTGGGAGGACTTGAGTGGAAAAATCAGAAAATATCACCATGTAACTCTAAATTCACTGTGTATTCATGTTTTGTGTATCTTTGGTTTTATCTAAAGAAGGTTGAAAATGATAAAAGAACACCAAACAGTTGCTAAAGGGAGGCTGAACAGAAAGAAATGTATAAAACCATAGACACCATACAGAATGTGAGTAAGGAACAACTGTTTGTTATTTCTCACAGGATGAGACCTGTAGGGCAGCAATTGAAATGATCACGCTTGGTTTACAGAAGATTCAAGAAAGAAAATTGTTACCCAGCAGAAGCACCGCATTGCTACTGCATGGTGTGGACCTTGAAAGCTGAAAAAGGCACAAAGATATATTAATGAAAAAAGAAGGAATCATTAGAAATAAGGATGCAGATACAAAGTTTGGTTTAGAAAGTCTCTGAATTGTGTTTTGCCAGAAGGTGGGAGCATGCAGTGGGGAAAACTTCACAGTGCTATTCCCTGTTCATTTCTTCTTTTCTCTAAGCCTCTGTTGTTGGTTCCTGTCAGAAACCTGTAACTGGGCAAGAAATTTGTTCTGCTCATCCTGTGATTTTGAAAGAGCTGAAAGAAAACCATGAGACAGTTTCAATTGACATTTTTGGGTGATTTGGCTTCCTGCTCACCTAGGAACCTAGAGGCAGTCCTTGCCATTGTTGCCTGCTGGCTCAGGGACCCCAGTTTCATTGGGAAGGAGACTCAGCATGAGACGAGGCCAGTTGCCCCCTCTGATCTCAGCTCTATGGCCTGTTCTAGAAATGGCTGTGTGGTTTAGTACCCCATAAACCACAACCAAATGGTGTTCCTGGGGTCCAGACACCTCCTTCAGGTTAAAGCTGTGGATGCTTTGCTGCTCCAGGCCAGGGCATGGGTTAGAAGTGCATAACCAGAAGCGGTGGCAGCGGGACCGAAATACTGCAGCAGGCTGGGGGCAGAGGAGCTCGGGAGTCAGCTGGCTCAGGGAGAAGAAACCAGCTTCAGGTCAGGAACAAACATTGCACTGTGATTGTTGGAACAAACATTGCATTGTGATTGTTGCAGTTACTGTCCATACTTAGCTTTGGAAAAGGTGAGCTTTTGCCCAGGAATGTTTTCAGGTGCAGGACAACAACTGTGAATATTATTTCTGGTTAAGAGTGGGACAGAGCAGCTAATGGGCTAAGATGAAGCATGAGAGTCTATTATATGCAACACTGCTTTGCCCAGAGGATATCAAAATTGCTGTCTTCCAGGCCAGTGAGAAAAAAAATTGTTAAAACATGAAAAAAATGAGCAAAATGTAAGGATTTCCTGAGAGAAGAAGCAGAATATCTCGTAGGATGTTCCACATGGGGGAATAATAAACCTGAAATTCCTACTCATGTTAATTTAAAAATATGTGTTATACGTGGCATCTTAAATTCTGTGCATGGAAAATATTGAAGAGGTATTTAAGGATAAACTTATGGATAAGAAGAAAAAAAAAATCAGTCATTTTATTTCTTTAAGAACTTAAACCCAAAGGAAGTCCCGGCACTTTGAGTTTTGCTGATATTCTCTACATTTATTTTGCAATTAATTAAAATATTTTGTTTCATGAATGAATTTTTATAATTGAAGATTAGTTTGTCAGACTCAGCCAGATGCACTTAGTGCTTAGCTCAGAAAAAAAAAAAGCTGAAATAATTGCTTAGACATGAAGACATTTTACTGTGCTTATTTGTTTACTATGAAGTCTTGGAATAGCAACACAGATGTTGGAACAAATAGCTCCTATTACAGCTCTGTCTCTTCTCATATTGAGTTTCAACTCATCATTGAATAGATTAGCTCAGCATTTAAAGTTTGTTGAAATAACTTCTCAGTTCTTTGAATGCTAAGATTTTCATAACCTCTAGAGATCAGCAGATTAATGACCCACTAATTAATTAAAACAGCCATTGCTGTTATATCAATACTCCTCATCAAAGAAGAAGTATTTCCATTTAGAGGGACCCTAAAGGCTGATTAGATATTTGCTCCCTTGAAGAAATGGCACTTACTCTGCTTGTTTTGCTCTGGACCAATTCTATTCAGCCATGAACTATCACCAGTTGTAAATCCCTGGGAGTCAAACCTCAAAGAGTGAAACAGAATATACTGATTCAGTGATATTTACGTGAAAGATCAAAGGCATCGTACTTCAGAATGGAACGCATTGAGTTTTTATGAGCCGTGGGGAACTTGGCTTCACAGTCTGCCATTCCAAACTTCTTTCAATTTTGGTAATTTTTCCTGTAAATGGTAAATGCATAGTTTTTGCAAGTATGTATTCTTTTTTTTTCTTTTTTCTTTTTTTTTTTTTTTTGGTCTATAAAACCTCCTCAGAGAGAGCAGGATCTCCAACACTCTACATACAGAGTTTACAGCATTCCTGATTTTTCAACACGAATAACCTCCAAAGATAGGAGAAGCTTAGACAACACCTATTTATTCATCCATTTCATTGCTGATCCTGCCAGAGGCATTTCTTTTTATTCACACTTTGCTAATTGTTTTCAGAATGTACACATGTCCGCTTGCAACCATGGCAGGACCATCAACCCCCACCATGCAGCCACAGACAGGTGAGATTTGGTGAGCATTAAGAGACTTACAGAGTCAAAAAATTGCATTCAAATATGGTGAAGGAAACTTGTAATCAGGAGCCATTTTCAGAGGTGGCAAGTGACAGCGAAACAGATCTGAGTTTAGTGTTAGGCAAAGAAATTTGCTGTAGTTTCCATTATTTTATTAAGATTCAGGCTTAAAGCCTAACAAGGAATTCTTAGACCTCATATATGGAGACAAATTCATTAAAAGCATGATGCTAAAATAGGTAGATAATTATCACATAGTGATTTCTGAAAATGATCACCATTTAACTAATCAAGCAATATTTTAGGTATCACAATGGACGTCAGCTCTGTTGCTGGGAAAAAGTAACCAATTTCTTTCACAGAATGGAAAAACTGTCACTAAGAGCCAGAGGAGGTGCTTCCTTAATCCAAAAGAATATAATGTGAAAGCAGTATAATTATATGGGGGTTGTTATGTATAGGGTAAAAAAATGATTAAGAAAGATGCTCTGTACAGAACAAAAGTGATTAAGAAAGCAATCAGGCACTAATGTACTGTACTGTTTTAAATGAGATTTAATTCCTGATTTATGATTTGTCTCATTTGTGCTCGCTTTGGAGAGCCAAGAGAATCCAGTTGTTTTCCTGTAGCCACCAAGCACACAACTCATACTGCGAGGTGCAGTACACCACCATAATTGTGCTAAATTATTTGAAAAGGGTGATTATTCAATATATGCTTTCCAGTATTTGTATTCTGAAAGCTACAGGGAGCGACCTCTCCACTGGTGATTTCTCCTCTGCCAGCAGGTACAGGAGCCAGGAAAGCTGCCAGCAAGTGTTCCAGGCTCAGGCTGGCACGGAGCCTCCGTGCAGGTCAGGGCAGTCACGATGTTTGATCCCTACCAGCATGGAGGATTGCACTGCCTTTGTTCTCTGTTCTCTCCGTTTTCAGTAAGGGGGTAGTGGTGTCACAAATTGAGGTTAAGGTCTGGAGAGCAATTGTCACAGCACATCTCACTTTGTATGAAAATTACTCTTCTTGTTTTTCAGTTCCCCTTTTTCTGGGTCTGCATGACTAGATCAAATATAACTGTAAGGGGAATGTACATAATTCATCAAAGAAAAAAATTAATATTAATTTCATATATTAATTTTTATGTATATTAATAAAGAATGTGAGCATTTTTGTTGATTTTTACATGTCAAAACTCTGCTTTCAGAGTTAAGACAATCCACTGGAAGAAGAAAATGTCATTAAATTTTGATTTCTGTACATCTCTCTGCTTTAATATGTTGACATTTCACTGTGTCTCGCTTCAGTAATCCCTTAATCAAGGTATATATAATGATTTTAATTGTTTGCATAAACCCCTCTTGGTATCCATGGCACCATTTCTCTGCTCTTTTCCGGAATGCTTCCAACTGCTTTTTTTTTGTTTCAGGTGACGTAGTTCCTACAAGTCTGCCCTGTATTTTACCTGCTGCTGCACTGGAGAACTGCTAGCATCCAACTTCATGATGTTTAACTTGTTTGTGAAGGCTAAAATTGTATCTTCTGCTCTCACCTCACACTGAAATCTCAGAGCACCTTATCTGCGAGCATGAGGAATATCAAGCAGTTTTATCTTTCCTTTTGGTTATTCTCCCACAATATGCATGAGATGTTAATCAATTTAATCTCATTTCAGAATCTTCCATCTGCATTTTGAACTTTAATAGGTTGTTCTACATTATTTAGCTGGTGCTTGCAACACCAGATTGCTTCTCAAGCATGATTTTATGTCTTTTCGAATATTTTTACCTGATATCAAACTGATGAGAAGCTGAAACTTTCATATTCTTGGCTGTAAGTATTTTGCAAATACTCTGTCAGAACAGGTAAAAATGCTGTCACCTAGGAACTAATAGCATTTTTTCCTATATATATACATGTGTGTGTGCATATATATATGTATATATGTGTATATATATATACACACATATATATATACATGGGTTTTTTTCTTCTGGAATTGCCTATATGATTTTCCCCCTTTACTTTCACTTGCATTTTTTGTAAGAAAAGGAGAATGTGTTCTCAAGGTTTTTAGAAATGGAAATTCAGTTGGTTGTTAAATTATAGTGCTAGGAAATATCCTGCAGGTTATTACAGTCAATAAATCAACATCTGTATTCTCTTGGTATCTTCGAAAATGATGACTGCAAAAAAATCCTAGTAAGCATGCATTTTTCCTATGCAGTATATGGGGCTGTGAGGGAACTGAGTTGCCCTTCTTTTGTACTGCTCTGTGCCAGGGAACATTTTTTAGGGGCAGAGTATTGTCCAGTGCAGGATCAGTATGATTATTATTGTTCTGGAAACAGCAGGTAATAAAAATCGAGTAGAAAAAAGCTTTCCCAAAACCTTAACTATTTATATTATTCTCTAGGAAGGTCCAGCAGAATATGCACTATTTTTCTTCCTCATTAAAGTCAAAGACTTTTATGTCAGTTCTCAATTACTGAGTTTAGGAGCACAGGCAGAAAGAGCAGACATCACTCCAGGGGACACCTGTCACTCTGCTCTTGCATTCTCGAAGCAGTAAGATTCTTTAGAGGTAGGCACTAGAAATCCTGTCTGGCCAATTTTTAATTAAATACATAAAGTGTTTTTTCCCCCAGTCCTAAATGATGCACTTCTCTGCATATCTGAAACTTTGTTTTGTTTGTTTGTTTGTTGTTTCTAATCTCAACTAGGCCACTGCTGCCTTTGTTCTATAAATCCAGCTGCTTTTTTTGAGTTGTGGTAGTGATCTGCATAGGATTAGTCTGATTTTAAAATAAATTTCTTTCAATTTTCCAGGGTAAGTACATTTTCAGTTGCTTTTTAGAAAGTTAGTAAGAGACGTGTCTTCTTTAAAAGTTGGAAGTATCTGATTGACCTTCCCACTGTCTGTAGTGTTTATGGCTTCTCTCTGACAAGGGTCTTTTTAATGTTTTCTATAGAGGCCATTTTTATATATTTTTTGCCACTTCCATTGAAACTTTTTTAAAATAATAAGTGATTAGAACTGGACACATGATTATGAATGAAGCTGCATGAAGGGCTTAAACAAAGTCATAATAAAGGAGTGTGTTATCTAGAGGTGTACACGTACTTATAGGTATATATTACCCACGTAACCCAATACCTGTTAAGGATTAGGTTCAGTGGCTCTTCACAAGGACGCTTTGGTGTTCTTGAGACCGTTTTAGTCTGTTTGAACTCATCCCAGGACTTTACATCTTTCCTTTCCAAATAGATGACTGGGCATTTTCTGTGCATTACGTTTGTTGTTTTGGGCTGAGGAGGGAGCCCTTCTGTTTCATTCTTTGGCCCTCACTGTGCTAAATGATTTTCAGCTGAGGACAAATTTTCAATTTAATTTTTTCCCTTTATCTTGATCATTAATAAACACATTACATAGGATTAATTTACTGTTAAAACCTTTCTCCTGTGATTGGAAGTAGTGCCTTTTCCTTACTGTTTTTAACTTCTAACTGATTTTTAGTCTGTGATAGGAGATGAGAGATTACACTTTTTTGTTTGCTTACTAGGATTTTCCTTTTTTTTGTGTACAGTTTTATTTAAGTCTTTCATTTTCTCATCTAGCATTTTTTTTCTCCAAAAAACATTAAGACAAATCCCAACAGAGCAACAGAGCTGCACCAGTGAAAGTGCTCAAGGTTTTCTTTGCCTTTGGCCTTTTAAAGCATTTGAACTCTGGTCTGTGTCTGGTTGCATTACCTGGATATTCCCATGAATTATCCCCAGATCTGACCAGCTCTGCAGTCAGCACAGGGGTTACAGGGCAGGACTGCAAGGGGCCCAGTTGAACAGAGATGCAGAAGTGCTTCTCCCTATATACAGAAGGCAGAGATCTGCAATATTCGTTTGCAGTCATCAGCAGCTGCAGTATGTAGGTGCTGCTGCTTGCCAGTCCCATCTGTAGTCTCGTATTATTCCTTCTGGAAGGAGAGATATTCATCATTATGTTCCTTTCCTAATATAACTTTCAGAGCCCTAAACATGCCCCAGTTCCAGGTTAAATATCTGTGAACGTTTTAAAGAAATTCAGCATACAAATAAACAGCATGATACGGCTCATTAGTAAATGTTTGTGAGGCGAAGCAACTCTCTTAAACTCCTTTTTTTTCACAGAGAAAATTGTTGCAGAATACAGATGGGTATTAAATCAACTTGATAGACCCCTATATAATCCCTGACTAGACTAGTGCTGTGTGGCTGGACTTGTTTTGCGATGCACTTCACTGAGCAGTTTAGGCTATTTGTTCTGCTTTCCTCCTTCTAGTGTGAGTCAAAGTTAGTCCAAAGTCAAAACCTGACTGCTGTTTTGTGTTGTTTGTTTTAACCCCCCACCTCGTGCTAGTGCAGGCTGTAACATCCCTGCTTCAGACTGTTTCAGATCAATCTGCAGCTAGCACAGCTTGTCTCTGTAGCTGAACAGATGTGTTTCAACAGGATGGAACTCTGCAGAATGATCCTAAAATTCTAGATTTTATGTGGCTCTTCTCGCTGCTGGTTTTTCACTGTACCATCTGTATTGCCATCACGCAGAAGTCAATGGGGCGTTAAGAACTTGCTGATGCTACTCTTTCTGGTCGGAGCAGAAACAGAGCTGCCACTTTGCTCTGCATTTTGCTGGCTCTGTCCCCCCGAATCAAAGTGTCAATATGGATTTCTGGGGCAGTTTTTGGGGCCAGTATATACACAGGGGGGGACTGTGTGTTTGGCCTGTGCACCCAAGGAAATCAAGGGAACCTGTGCTCACGATTTTAGAAGTTAAGTCTGCTCTGCTCCTTCTGAACCCAGTGCTTTCCCTGCTGCAAGACGTAGTAAGAAACTCCAGCTGTGTACATCCATGCTGTGCCTCCAGCTGCTTCAGAGAGCAGGATTTTACTTAATTTTTTCTTTGTATCTCCTAGTTGTTAATAACATAAGCAAAGTTTCTGCCCACCTCCAACAGGCCCCAACAAACCAATGGGCAAAAATCCAGTCACCCTCTCACATCTTTGAAAAAGAAGAGACCAGGACTAATTTTGAGGCATTGCTTTAGAATTCAGCCTCATGAAAGCTTGACTAGAGTTTGTGTATTTGCCTGTTGATGTGTTTGCCTCCTTGCCTGCAGTGGGACCGAAGGGATCGTGGTCCTGCCGAGTGGCACAGTCCATCTGTAATGGACTGAAATGCTATTGCTAAGCAGTGATACTTCGTTTTCCCCTGTCTGCCCTGTTTAAGTGAGTTAGGAAGCATGATGCAGCCTCGCTGTTTTCAGCTGATATTAACTATATAGCTGATCGAGAGTCCTGCCTGAGCCTCACTTCTTTCTGTGCCAGTTAGCTCAAGCCAAAAGTCCACACCCCCCTTGCTTGCTCATGCTGAGACCCTTTTGGTCCTCTCTTAAAAGTGGAAAGAAATGAACAGAGCAGCAAATTCTGCTCCATTGTTTCAGGTGCTTCAGGTCATCCCCAGAAATATGTGACTGCGAGGCAGTGCAAAATTTAATTGAATGGCTTGGAGACACTCACTGGAGTGGTGTTGCCTTTTCCTGTGCTCTGGATTTATCTCATTCCCCTGCGCAGACCAAAGTACTGCATTTCTGTCTTTTCGTTGCTGCCTGAAACCAATAAAACAATCTGTCCCTGAAGATAATGGAGCACCTCTTGGGAGCAAAAAAAAAATTAATCACCCAAGATCAATTGTGTGCGATGCTGATTCCCAGCAGAGTTGTGATACCATGTGAACATATGCTAGGTGGAATCACAGTGGTAACTCAGGGAAAACAGCACCATGGGCACAGGTGAGGCCGAGGCTCCAAATGCCGTTTACGAAAAAGCCAACAGAGCAAACCTAATGGTCCTGTTTGTCTCATTTCTATAATTTGTGGGGTGGTGTTTGGAGTTGGACTTTATGATTCTTGTGGATCCCTTTCAAGTCAGACTATTCTGTGATCTCTGATATATTTGACTTCGCTGGGGCTGCAGGTGACAATATGCTTCTGCTGCTTTCAGTTTCACATCTCCTCTCTCAGGGATGACAGATGCATATTGAGGTATTGATTGTCCTGCTACATTTTTATATTAAAAATTAATACACCAAATTCTTTCTGAAAAACACAGAATACAAAAGGAATCGTTTTCTTTGACCAGGGTTGCCAAGAAAAGATCAATATTCTTTATAACATGTTGATTTGTTTGAAACATATAAATTTTTGCCAAAGTATGTTGTATTATTCCTTGTCGTAAAATTCAGGGTTAGTTCTGATTTAAGATATCTCTTAAATTCTTGATATTATAAGAGGATTTGTCCTCTAAAAGGAACCCTTAGATAATCTGTAGGCTGAGCTATGTTGTTCTGTTGAATAACTCCCAGGCACCCTACAGGTGGTATGGAAGATATTAAGCCCTTAACATGTTTCATTTACTTTTAATCTAACTCCAAAATAAAAGTGTTAATTAACACACCTTTTAAATTAAATTAGTTTTATAAGTTCTGCAATACAGCACAGCTGGAAGTGTCATTTTAGTGTATCTTGTGGACAGCTGAACAGTACAGACTGTGGCAAATTGATCCAGCACAGAACTGCCCTTACCTGAAAAGGAAATAATCTATAAATCTCAGTGAAGGCCAAATCCCATTTGGACTGGCTGAGAATTATATCGGCCTGTGGTTGTCTGAGTTTGAGAGGATTCTGCACAGGTGACCTGGAGGTGAATAGCAGTGTGACCTTCTTATGATATTATTGACTATCCTGACTCTTGTATAACCTAAAATCTCAGATTTAGGAACTGGGACTATCTCAGTATATTTTCATTCCCGTAAAACATCTGAAGAAATAAGTGAAAGTAAACACACACATTAAATTAACATGATTTTGTTGCTAAGGTAGCAAATTTCAGATCTCTGTGGGAATACTGCTCCACATGTAGCACAATTCACAAGTATTAAAGAAATCATTTTGTGCAGTCATTTAGCAACATGAACATTACATAGAGTTGAGATGAGTGAGTGGTTTAGCAAGAAATTCATATTCAGCATGAAGACGCTGACGGCTCTTGACAGCTGGAATTCAGAGGGAATCATACTCATGAGCTGTGCTATGTACTGGAGAGGCAAAACAATAGCAGAAGATACAGCTTCTCTTTATTTGTTCCTCTCTTCCGTCCAGGTTCTCTCACCTTTTGCCATATCATTCAATGACTTCTCAGGGCTTTATTAAAATCATATATAGTGCTTAGCACTGATGAGTTTTAACAAAGAAATGGTACACGTCATTGAATGTGATGCCTTAGCCAGGAGAACAGACTTGGGAAAGATGTTTTGGCATTTGCATTGCACAAAGAAAAGTGGCTGATATTTCAGAGTGTTGCTTTCTTTAAAAACAGACTTCATATATCATTCTATGTATTTTTGCACTCTAATTGGACAGAAGTCTACAAAGACTAAATTTCACAGAATTTGGGAGGAAGAAGCAGGATGAAAAGAATATTGAGATGGCCTTAATGATCCTGACCAAAGCAGAAAATACACGTTGCGCCTCTGACCAGAGGATGAAGAATTGGCTGGGGATTGTTAATGTGTTTTCTTGAAGTAGACAAGTCCAATGTACCTTGGTCAGCTATATTTTATCTTCTCATTTTTATAGCTTGGGTGCAGACATTTAGTGCTTTGTCTCCAGATTCAGGAAGAAACTCAGTCACACTGGTGAGTAAGGGGCTGGGGTTGGAGGCAGGATAGTCCTTTATACCGGTTTGATGTTGTCATGTTGAAACACCATGTAAACCATCCTATGACGGTTTAAAGTCACCCTGAGGTTACATGTACTTATTCAGTTCACCTGGTGATGAAAACTTCCAGGATGAAATTACAGCAGCACTGTGAAAGGCCTGGTTTTATTCACAGATGGAGAACGATGGAGCCTGAAAAGCGGATGGCAACACCTGAGCGAGGCAAGTCTTCTGAACTGTCTGTGTATTGCTACATCCCAGGTGATAACTGGTAGAAATACCACCTATTTATTCACTGATTTATAGTGAATATCTGACTCCAGATAAAATTCATTACTGAATCATTGCATATTACCTGAGCTTTTTCTTTCATAAAATGATCTGGACGTTATCAACTAATGCCATTATTTTCATTATTGCTTCCATAGATGAATGTTATATGATTTCTACACCTAGTTAAAAAATGTGACATTTACAAGGCAGAAAAGGACAGGCAGAAAGGGAGATTGTGAAGAACAGCACTTGATGAGAAGGATCTCATTTTAATGGTGTCATTTTTGGTACATTTGCATTATTGTCTGTTACAACTCAGCAGACATCACTGTTGGGTAACTGCTATAATTCAGCCTGATGTGTGTCTATCTGTGACTGTTTCTTCCCTGGCATTTATTTAGCACAGTAGTTTTTGTTTCTTAGGTTACAATAAAACTCTGGAACTAAAATTGCACGTAAACTTAGTGGCACAAATTGCTTTCTACTTGTTAATTTACAGTCTTGAAATGATGGTAGGTAGAGCCTAGCACAGATGTGGTGCAACTGTGGAGAATAAATGGAGTATGAATAGAAGGTACGACCTGGTTTTGATTAGATTTGTACTTCTATAAATCTAGAACATTTCCTCTCCTTTGGTTGGAGGAAGACTAAAATCTGTCTGGAATAGTGTTCTTTAATCAGATATTCCAACCAGGTAACTGGACACTTTCTTGACAGGCACAGTGGCCAGACTTTTTATTTGCATGCTGAGATTATTTTTTAAAACACTCTATTTATCAAAATAAAAAATGTGGCAAATAAGGCACTAATGGAGATGAGCACTGGCCAAGCATCTAAAGACTAAAATATTTTTAGATGATATCACATGGATTATTAGACAAAAATATTTGGAAGAATTGGGAAATTGTTTAGAAGGCTCTGTTTCCAACTAGTAGCAATATCACTGAAGACAGAGAGAAAACTGCTGAAGAAAAAATGGCATTCTGCCATTTCCTTAAAGGATAACCAGGTTGCCTATGCTGTAAATGTCATTCCTAATTAACTTTGAGTTCTCAAATGTATGTTTTTGTAACATGATTTCATTATGCTATGATCTACCAAAATCAAGCCCTTTTATACATGAGTTTGTAAAAAAGAGGTTGGTACATATTGTGTGGGGGAAAGCTTTGAGGAAAACACATCTGATTTTTGTTGTCTTACAGATGTCTATTAAAACACTCATCCCATATCAATTTCATCTTTAAATTTATCAATTAATTTATTAATTTTTAAATCAATTAATTAATTTATTAATCTCACTTAAATAAACTCCTCTAACTGGGTTTTCACTGTGTGCCAGAAGCAGGGTCCCGGAACAGTTCACCCTGAGAGATCAGGTGGGAGCAGTGAGGTTGTCAAAGGTTCTCAAGAGTCAGCCTTTGTGGGGGAGTTTTAAGCCAAATTCTCTACTTTTATATCTCTGATTATACCACTGGGATTGTTCAATTTGTGTCTATGTACTCTCTTTGAGAAACTGCACAGAAATTAGCAGAGATCTCTGTATTACAGGAATAAACCTATTAGGCTTCTTCCTACTCAATATGACTATCATGTCTAATCCCTCCCAGGAGGTCAAGGATGAAATGGTTCATTCATTTTAAAGGTCTATTTTTTTGGGCTAGTTGGGTAGAGGAGTGCAGTATCATCACTTCAGAGGAAGTTTGGACAAACAGCAGGCAAAACTGTCTTGGTTGCCTCTTCTTTTTCTGGGGTGAAGGGCAATGGCTGGTAAACTGGGGAGGCAAATGGATACCTTCAACAGGATAGAAAAATTTGGCTGTTACTCCCTCATTGGTATTTTTTATTTCTCTTCTACACAGGCATCTCTCTTCCCCTTTGGACAGGTAAGAGCGTAACACTGTGGAAAACACTCACCAGGCCTGGATCAGTAGATGTGTACTCTGCTTTGGATTTATATTGTGCTTTCTGACCATGTGAATTTTGCTTGGATGGTCTTGGAATCAGAGAGTTTTCATCTGTTAGTAATCTGAGTTTAGGACAGGTCTCTAAAGTCTGGTGTGCTCAGCACAGTCCAGGCTCACATGCAGCTGCCGTGGTGCTCTGGACACCACACCAACTTCCTGGTCCTTCCACCATTGATCAGTACGGAGCACTTACAGGGCACAGAGAGAAAGTGACCTTCTGACAAACCTGTCAAAACTTGAAAACCTAAGGAATGAAGGGACCCAATCTGAAACTGTCTTTTCTTGGGGCCTGGAGGATTCAGAGAGTTCATCACTCCCACCTTCCTGATTTTAATTAATACATTTTCATGTCAAATTTGTGTGGCAGAATGTCTCCTTTGGCACTGGAGAGAAAGCTTTGTGGTGACCTAACTGAGGCTTTTTATTACCTGAAGGGAACTTACTGGAAAGATGGAGCGAAACAATTTTCAAGGAAAGACAGTGACAGGACAAGGGGAAATAGGTTTAAATTGAAAGAGACTAGGTTTATATTATATATTAGGAAAAAAATCCTTTAAGGATGGGGAGGCACTGAAACAGGCTGCCCAGGGAAGTTGTGGATGTCCCATCCCTGGAAGTCTTCAAGGTGAGGCTGGGTGGGGCTTTGAGCATCTGGGTCCCTATCCACAGCAGGGAGATTGGAATTAGGTGACCTTCAAGATCCCCTTCCCACTCAGATCATTTGATTCTGTGTGAAAGTCTGGTAGCCACTCAGCAGGTCTCTATGAAAAGTAAGGATTGATCTACAGAGAAGATCTACCCAGGGTTTTGATCAGCATTTTAACCACTCTTGTTTTTCAGACGCTGAATCCCTTCTCTAATTACAAGTCATGTGAGAAATCCTCAGCTGGGAAGATTGTGAAGAGCCTGTCAGCTTGTTAGCTGAACCATCGAAGGCAAGACATTCCCTTAAACCTAATCTAAGTCTTTAGCAACTTATTTCCTTTTGATTCTGTATGTCTGTGTCTTTATAATCCTTTTTTTTTTGTCTTGATTTGCTTTGTTCTGAATTTTGATTTTGCTTGTTTCATAATCAATCTTGAGTAAAAGACAATTTAAGATAACTAACCTTCCACAGGTCTGACATTACCTAAAATCTCAACATTGGAAAATACTAGCAAGGGTTTAAACGCCCAGATTATCACAAATATTCAAAATATGTAAATCTGTGTAAGTAGCAGGTCCTTAGAGTTCTCCAGTGGTTGCTATTAATCAGAGATTTCTTTGACAGACCATAAAGCAGTGGGGCCTGAAAAAGGTGCTGTTTCTCATGTTCCCCATCAGCAGTGGTAGGATATGATCACTGAGACGTGAGCTGCTACTTTTGGGAAGCCTGAGCTGCAACTGAGCTTTGCACAGGTGACCCTGTCCTGTGCAGTGGCACCGCCAGGCACGGGTCAAATGTCTGCTGACTCTCACAAATCCTTGTCACAGCCATCACTGTCACAGAGAGACTGCATGCATGCAAGCTTCAAAATATGAAACTCCTACATATTTCTTCTTTTGAGGACCGGGAGGGATTGCCCAGACAAGGGAGGACTCGAGAAACTCTATAGATTTTATGTCACTGATATTATCATATGAATTTCTGCAATTTTTTAGTATGAAAAAGCAAATTGAGCTATGAAAGGATGGGGGAGAGGGGATTTAAAAACTGCACCAGGAAGGAAAATGTTTCTCTTTTCAGTTTGTTCCTGTCTGTCTAACAAATCTCCTTTCCAAGCAACTCTATGTAAAGCAAGTTGCACGTACTACCCATGCTCAGCAAGGCACTTCTGCAGCTGTTGGTATTTAGTAGGCAGCTGCTTGATTTTATAATTTCCAGCAGTCTGCTTCAGAGAGACTCTTGCTGTAGAAAGAGATATGGGAAGTCATTAGCTAGCTTTTATTCTTTGAAGTACAATACAGAGGGCAGAGTTGGCTGGGGCTGTAATGATAGTGGTTACATATGTTACAGACCTATAGTGACATCAACTCTAAAATTATATTACATTATAAAAAAATATTACATGCTTGATCTCTGGTTTTAAGAAGACAAAATGTAAAATTTTTTCTTTTAGACTTATATTCTCAAGCTACAGCCATACTCATGACTTCCCAGAACAGAGGGTCAGTTATCAGCAACAAGTGTCATTTGTTGTTCGCTTGTGTGTTCTTATCTCAAATACAAGATGATAACTCCAGGCTCTAAAGTGCAGAGAACTGCCTTGCTTGTGTAGTACCTACAGGCACGCTTCCACCTCTTCCCTCCTGTATTTTGTAGGGGTGTGCCCCTCCTAATCAGACCCTTCAGCTCCCAAATCTCCCTTCAGTCTGGATGGTGTGCTGCTGGATTTGCCTTCATGGAGTCAGAGCACACTTTAACACAAGCAGGCAACCAGACAGCAGGCAACCTGCTGTGCCTTGGGGTGCTTCGGGTTTTGACTGAAACAACGGTTTCAGAAGATTCTAGGGTTTTGGTCAAAGGCTGAATTTGATAATCTTGGAGGTCTTTTCCAACCTTAATGATTCTGTGATTTTATAACTCCATAATTCCACAAGTTTGTGGTTTCTGAACAAAGGTCTCAGAGAGTCTCTGATGTCTGATGTGGTAATTTGAGGCACTGGGATGCAAGAAGCACATGCAGGTCATATGAAAGGCAACTACAGTCTCAGGAGGAGAGGGAGGAGATGTAAGTTTGGGTAAGGATGGGTTGTCACTGCCAGTTTCCTACTCATATTCTGGTCATATGACATCTTTCCCCTAAAGAATCATCTTTTGGGAAAGATGAAAGGAGCAAAACCTGTGGTAGAAGCTAAAGGAGTGTCCATAATACTGACTGCCAAAATGGGTTGGGAAAGGACAAATTTCAAAACCAAAACCCAATATATTAACCTCACTTGAACAAGGCATTTACTCATAGAGTGGAGAAGCCAGAACTGTGTGAGGTGAAAGAAAAGAGTTCCAGGCAAAATGGGATTGAAGTAAATCAAAGCTTTGGGAGGAATATGTGTAACCTCATGCTCTCAGCTGCCTATAGCTGCTCAGAAAAGAAACTCACGTGAATTAATGAGTCTTGCACCATCTCCATTCCCATTGTGTTCAGGGTTGAAAGGACTAAAATAATCTGAGATTAGACACATTTTGCTGATTTTTTAACTCAGCTGATACTGCTGTGACTGTGCTCAGAAAGAAAGAAACTTTATATAATTTCTGTGGTGAAAATGAAGAGTCTTACACAAGGGGGAGACCATCCTTTGGCACTATGTTCATTAATGCCTTGAAAAGAATAACTGCAAGAAGGAAGTCCCAAATCTAAATCCTTCCCTTCTGTATTTGAGTAGTCCAACCCTGGATCCTGACCAGATTGATCAATTTTCTCAAAAGCAAGGCTAGAATGACAAGAATGTTTTTCTTTATTTTTCACTTTATAACTTGTTTACCTCAATTGAAATTGAAAATGTCTGTGGGGATAATTTTAGATGTTTGAAGTTTCATATGTACAGTTTTATGTAAGCTTTTTTTTTAGGATAACTGATGAAAGAGAAACATATAAATGCCACTTAGTGCTTGGACTCTTTAATGTTTTGCTGAAAAATCAATTAAGAAGTCAAAAAATCTTCTGTGGCAGAAAAGAAGGGTGACAGCCTTCTTAGAGGTTTCTTCAATTTATTACCTGTGCTTTATAGTATGATGCAGTGGTATAGAGTAGTACTTTATACACTGCAATGTTGTAATTTTACATGGAGAAAGGCTTGAACAAATATCCAGTACAAAATCTCATAGATCCTGCAAAGTTCAAAGACTACAGTTGGAACTGCACATTGTGAACATAATTGATATTCGATGTAATTATTGATTAATTCTGTTGAACCATCATAATAAAATGGTAAAAGATGATTAGAGATTATTTGATGGGAGCAGTTTGACTGTATGAAAAATTGTTCCAATGTTAAAAATAGCAAGCTACTATTAGTAGCAGAGACAGCTAAAGAAGATGAACCAAATCAGAACAACAAGCACAATATAATATCAAAATTCCAGATTGACAATCACCTTATAGACAAAAGAGTACCGTTAGCACATGAAGAAAGGAGCTAAAATCTGTGATGTTGAAAAAAAAAGCCTAACCATGACATAATCTTACTTACACAGCCATCTACAGGTGTACTGCTGTGCGGTAGGGCAGGAGGCTCGACCTCTGCTGTGTGTGGGACACCTGAGAGGGTCATGCACTTGGTGTTCATGGGGACAGTCTGGGTAGTTTCAGCAATATTTAAGTGCAAAGTCAACAGGCTCTGCCTTGATGAGGAACATTGACTACAATTTTCAGTCTAATAGATCATGGCAGATTATAGGGCAGTGGAGGGACAGAGGGAGAAGAGCAAGGATGCATAATGCAGCTGCTGGGAATTTAGAAAGCAGACATCACTGGCAGCTGCTTAATTACATTTTGCCAGTTTTCACTATAAACCCCGTCACTTCTCTCTTTTTCAGATGATTGTTAAGGGGCTGAGGGGCCTGAAGGTATTTTTATGAAGAATTGAAAGAAAGGAGGAGAAAAGTGGAGGGGAGTGAAGGCAGCACATAGGAAGCTGCTTGCTGTGGCATGTGCTAATGCTGTGCCCAGGCTGTGCCAAGTGCTGCCTGGGCTGTGGCAGGGCTTGCCAACAACGGGGCTCAAGCGAGGTCTGTGGGTACCCACAGGGAGTGGAGATGGGACATGTGGGACACCTTAAGGCTGGTTTGGTTCTCTGAGTGACCAGGAGGGAAAGAAAGGCAAGTGGAATGTGAGACTCTTGATCTTTCCACAGTGGGAAGTAGTTCCTGCTCTCCTTAAGGATGCTGCAGCTTGTTTTGCCTGCCTGGTGAGAACTTGTGTCATTGTAGGTCAAAAGTGCCAAGGTCATTCTTTTAAGGCTCTGATTTTGGGGAAGGAAATAGTCATCAAAAATGTCTGAATTTTCTGTGGCAGCCTATCTCCTGTTAAAATCTGTTAGTCACTGGCTTTGTGTGATGGGATTGCTGCTCAGAACACGGAATAGGAAGCATGACCTCATCTTTATAACATGGTTTTAATAAGCTTAAAAAGCCCCCCTCAACTGATTGTGAGAAATACAGTAGAGAAAAAAACCCCTTCACTTTTCTACTTTGCTATCTTCTCCTACCTGTTACTTAACACACAACTCTGTGTGTGGATATAACTGTCCCCCCATACAGCTTTAGAACTGATGGCAAATATTAGCTGAATATAACAAAAGCATAAAATCTAAATTCCTACAATTTTAATGAAATTCAGTATCTGGAGAGAGACCTTCCTATTACCCTATTCAAGAAAAGTAAACCCACCTTTTATTAGATAATTTGTATTTTCATGCTTGCATTTCTTAGAAAGGAGGCGGACTAAAATGGCATAATCTTTTTTATTTGAGCAAAAGAAGAGAGAAAAGCATTATAAAGGAACATTTGGGAAATTGCTTTGTTTTTCAAAGGAACCAAACATAATTCACAAGGACAGCACTTTTTCCCCAGAAAGACTAGAAAAACAACAGCATTGTGTAGAAGGCAGCTGTATCATGAATTGAGAAGACTTACTGAGCTGACTGAGAACTGGCACTTACCTGAACAGGATCACACTGTGCAGACTGCATTTTAGAGTAAATAAAAGCAAGGGAAGAGATTGAGTTGCTGAGAGAGATTTGGACTTGTGGAACAGGAAACTCTAAGGGTGAAAAGAGCTGAGCAGAGCCTACTAAACCCCTTTACAGTGAAGCACAAATAACCTTTAGAAATTGTTCAGGGTAGCCAGATCTGTGTGCATGAGCCAAACTGGATGAACTGCATGCTGTAAAAGTGAAACAGAAGGTGTTTAAGCTCCCTAAGCCTCACAAAAAAAAAAAGAAATCTGTTAAGGCATAACACGCTGGCAGCATCTCATCCCTCAGAGTCATGTGCTTGCCTAGAGCTGCGTAGGATTGCGCCGTGTGGAGCAGGTACCAGGGCAGGATGATACTCTGAGAGGTGTCAGCAATGGCATTAGTGAATTGCTGGATCATGACTCTGTGAAGGGGTTTTTGGAAGCTGTCACAAGCATGCACTGCCAACAAGCCAGCAGTACATGGCAGCACTGTTTAGGAGTGCCAGCACAAGGTGGTGATACCTTGTTGTGTGGTGTTTCAGGGTACAGAGTGATGCTCAGCTGTGCTGCATTCAGATTGAGGTGTCAAAGGAATATAAAGGACAAATTCTCTGTTTTATGCATTAAAAAAAAAAAATTATCACTCACTAAACAGCACTCACTAAACAGCTCTGAGGCTTCTGATAAATATGAGAAACTGTGCCATGAAGACCTCAAGTGAGCCTTACCCAGTAAATGTTAAGGCAAGAGGAGGACTGCAGTTCATCATGGCAACAACAGACAGTCCTAAGTGAAAAGTGTCCCACCTCAGGGCTAAAGGCAGCCGGCCTCCATCTCCCACTTTCTGGTTGCTTCTCTCACTGCCTCGGTGATGCTGACAATGAGAGTGCCTGTGAAGAGTGACAGCTGGTTCTTTGCCTTTGGAGCACTGACTGCAATCCAGATGACATGGCTGAGTTTTCAGGCACCTGGCCCAGTGCATCTCTATCACAACACCCCCACTACGCTTTCTTGTCATTCTCAGTTAAGAGCCAACGATACATACCTCACACATGATTATTTGTCACATCAGAAGAATTTACCCCCCCAAGTTTAGTTCCATCCTCATTCATAGCCTCTCTAAGGACAGGCAGCCTCCCACCCAGCCTGCCTTGAGCTGACAGGTGTCTTCTCAGTTACTCATCTTTCAGATAAATTTGGTAAATTAGACATTAGGATTTTAGGTGGAAGGATTGAGAGGTCTGCAGGCAGAATTGGCCAGACTGGAAGAAGACTGGTTAATGGTTGAATAGCATATGCTGCAGCCTCAGGGCTTGACTTATTGGTATCTACCCAGAATGATTCAATAATCACACCTCCCGGTGAGGGACAGAAATCCTTTCCTCTTTGTTACCTAGGAACTGCTGATGATGCTCTTTATCTTGCAGAAAATGCCTTCAGTAATACCACTGAGGAGGCCTGGGGTGTTTGCTGCTACAGGGCTGCTCTTTGCCTTGCCCTTGGTTCAGTTGAATGGCTGTTCCCAAGGTAAGCTGGGATATATTCATCCAGCAGGTATCCTTTCTTTTTTAAAAAAAGCAGCTTTAACAGGTGAGTGTGTGAAAGCTAGCATATCTACGTTGCAAGAGAAAATATTAATTCAATATTCAGGTCGAGAGGAAATGGCCTCAATTTACACCAGGGATGGTTTAGATTGGATATTAGGAATTATTTTTCATGGAAAGGGTGGCCAAACATTGGAATAGGCTGCCCAGGGAGGTGGTGGAGTGACCATCGTTGGGAGTGTTCAAAAAACATGTGGATGAGGCACTTGAGGACATGATTTAATGAGGAACATGGTGGTGGTGTTAGGCTGGTGGTTGGAATTGATGATCTGAAAGGTCTTTCCCAACTTTAACAATTCTGTGGTTGGAGAAAACCGTAAATATGTCAAGAACCATAAATTGGGTAAATAACTAGCCTAAGGAAGTACTGTTTTTGAGGATTGTTTCATAATCCCGTTCATTTCCTGTTGAAAGGTGAGATTTATGAAGGCTGTTTCCTAGTCTTGCAAGTCAAGGCATGAAGAGCTTCACTATCTTTACCATCAGGAAGCGATTTAAATATTCTTCACACCTTACCCAGCAGGGACATAGACAATGCTTGTGCTACAACACTGCTGCAGTGCCCCCTTCTGCGTTTTCTTGCATCTAAACAACCCCAATACTTTACAGATTTATTCAAGAGGAATTTTTTTCCACATTTTCTCTGTTTCTTGTTACTGTCCTCTGGACTGTCTCCAGCGGGTTCTTCCCCATCACTTGTTTAAGGCTGAGCAGCGTGACAGAATAATGCCTCTGCCATGCAAATTAGGGTCCTGATTCTACTTTTAACTACCATGTCTGATGTTGCTGACTTGTCTATCATGAGCCTGTGAACTCTTCATGCAGTTGGTATGATGTGGCTTGACACAACTGTAATAAATTTGTGATCTAACAGAAACCACATGGTTATCAAAACTGGGGCTTCAAATAATATATGTAGAAACAAAATATAGGAAGGTTTTTAAAATGTCTGCTAGACCTTTTAAAGAAAATTTGAATTAACAATCCATCCTTTCAGCTGGAAGGAAGAGCAGAACTGAGAAGACAATGCCTTACTTCATTTACATTGCAGAAAAATGTAATGACAATTTTTTTTTTTTCACTTGAAAAGGCAGAGGTGGATAAAAAAAGTAGAGTGAAAAATGCCTGAGGAAGCTTGGGAGTATTTGACACATCTCCCTTTTTAATTTCAGTTCACTCTAACATTAATATACTATATTTCTTTGGATAAAGAAACAGGTTAAAATGGGGGGTTGCAAAGATGGGTCCTTTGAAACTCCTTTTAAAGTGAAAGAAAAATTAGGTAACATTCATGCATATATTGTCTCTGTATATCAAGATTCTAGTTCTGTAAAGGGATACCTACACATTGGAGACTGCCTTAGGATTTAGATTTTCTGCTGTAGTGGTTGAATAGACATCCCAGAGACAGCTCTTCAAAGTGCTGTTCTGGCTCAGAGCTCTTCATTTTTTGAACTGAGTATCAAGAAGCATTCAGCAGATGGACAGTCAAAGAACAGTTCAAGCAATGCAGTGATCAATCTCGTTTCACCCAAGTATCCCCTGTGTCGAGAGCAATAATGAACCATGAATCAGAGCTACGGGGAACAGTTCCTCAATCTGCAATACGCACAGGTGTAGCATAGGTGAAGAGGGCAGCCTGGCAGAGGTTTAGATCAGCTTGGTGATAATACTGCCTCATCCAGAATTATGTTAAATGTTGTGGCTTCCCAGAACAAAGACATGGATTGGTGCGGGCTAACATGAGGAAAAGTCCGACATAAGCTTGGTGGAGCAGCACATGAAGGGTCACAGTGCCAGCTCCTGCCATAGTCCTCTTTCGAAGGGCTTAAATCAGGAATAGATATCCAGAGGACAGAAAGGGAGGAAGGAAAGAAAGGAATCCACTGTATGGGCAGCCCTCACTCAATGTCAGGCCCATGCAGGCCTTTTCTAGGAGGTGGGCTGCACATGGTGTGTGAGACTGTCTGTTCAAACATATGGTTTGGTATCAGTCATCAACATTTGCTTCCCTTTGTGCCTTTGTACCTCTCTATAAATTTCTCCCTATTCCTTAAAGCTATTTATAAAGCACCCTTTAGGTGTGAAGCGATTTTGAAATAGCAGAGGAAGAACATGGGTAGCACAGAACACCTAATTTGGCTATGCAAAAGCCCCAGGAATGATGGAGGAGAATAGAGCAGCATAACTTCTCCTAGAACTGAGCATTCTGTAGCATCTCTTTTAACCTCAGAATTAAAAAGGGAAATGCCTTATACTGGTGTGCAGTGAAACACAAGCAGTAGGTACAGCAGTTGGTGCTATGTGGAGGAGCTGAGTTCATAATGTTAACTCTAAAAAAGGCGATATTTCACTAAGTGCCTGCAAATATCTCTCGCTTTTAAGCTCCTTGGTTGAAGGATTATCTCTGCTCAAAGATCGTCCTTGTCTTTCGTGTGGCCAACCCACATAATGGAAAAAAGCATTAAGTAAGAAGCAATAACTGAGATAACATTCAGTGTTGTCTGTGATCTCCAAAAAATAATATGACCAGGCTATTACAACAGCTGTAATGGGGAATTTAGGGGTGATACAGACCAGAATATTTTCTGCTCTGACGCCACAGTTATATAACCAGAAAGTTTCTAATGTACATCAGTTGTCACAACAGTGAAGTCTTTTACGCTGTGGAGATAATTTCCTACTCGGTTACTTTTATGCAGCTCTCTATTGCAATAAGAGTGAAGTTGCTATTATGAGAGAAATGCAGAGAGTAGCTAATTATACTGGTCTGAGCCATTCTGCAGCTGTTTTACATTGGTTTCTAGAGTCCAACTAACATTTTAAAAATGTATGCATATCTTATTATTCTTCCAGCAAATCTGTTTTAAAGTAAACCTTTCCTTTCTGGGCATAGACCACAGCTAGTTTTATAGGGTTTTAGTTCCAAACCCTCCTCATGCCTCCACTCCCGAGCCAAAATTCCTCATCATACCAAAGAAAAGGACCAATACAATTCCTGTGTCAGATTGCTGACTCTCTGCCATGGCTGCCCTACCAAAAGCCATCCATCCAGAATCTTCACTCTTGCCACTCTTCTTCTTTGTTCCTCATGTGCTGAACTTCTCACAGCCTTTTCCTCTCTCACTCGCACCATGTATTCTGCCTTCTCAGCAGTTACAGATGTGGTTTAGTTTACATATGTGGATCATTTTTAGATACCAGCCTTCATTTTATAACCATGTCGTCACACAATCCCACACTCGTTTTCATGTGCCAGCATCACTCTGCTCTAGTTGAACATCACCAGATCACATCATGTGCCTACTGAAAATGCTTAGTATAGTAAAAAGTTTGAACATTCCCATGCACAGTGTGAATATAAATTTTTGGAGAGGTGAACTTCTGAATTCATGTTGGGCAAACGTTGCATATTCTTGACAACCTTTTAAAAAATATACATTTTACTCCAAGTTTTAGCATGAATTTGTTGAAGACTCAGTTTCAGTATTCTGCTGCAGAAAAGAAGCATAAACTATAACATTATATTGTTTGGATCAAGTAATACAGCCAAGATTAAATAAATTTTAAAAATTATCCAAAGTGTTCTTTCTGGAAAACACACAGTTGAGCTGTTGAACAGCTATTGCCCAGTACTCATTTAAAATGTTTTAGAGGCTTAAATGGCTTTGTTTATTGTCATGTTGGGCCTTAATTGCTTCTCATTCCTCTTCGTGCCATGCACATGGAGCTATCACAATGGCATTTTCCAATCAAATGGCATAGTTTCTGCCTATGACAAAGCAGATTGTTTGGCAATAGTAGGAAGCAAAGCTGAAAAGTGAATTAGTTGGGATATCTCAGTCGTCAGCTTTTGTTAAGACACTATAACAAGAAAATCGTAGAGAGAACTTGAAACGCTTTAGGACAGAGCCTGGGAAGAGATATTAGCAAGTTGCCATTTCTTGACATCAATCTAGAAGATGCAGTGAGAATGTTTTTTTGTGCTATTGAAAGAGTGATTAGTGACTATTTCATCCCTCCATTTATTGTTTCTCAATTAATAAAGGGATGACATCAGTACCATAAAAAGTACAGTTTCCATCTGCTGCATAAACCCTGGAATACTGGAATGTCTTATAAACCAGGAGGCTGTGGTACTGTAACAAGTTTCCCTTGTCAATAACTCTGTTTCTCCTAGGAAAACCAGTTGTTACTTCTCGGGTGAAGTAGGTTGACTTGCTAGGGCATTGATCCTGAAAGCTGCCTGTGGGAGGAGGAAGTGGTCCATTCCCACTGTTTACAACAATGGCACAAAAATAAAGTGCTTGTTTTTCTCAGGAATTTCTTGAGATTGTTTACAGCAGACATTAGGAAAACTTTTCTAATGATAATACCTGTGCAAGAGAGGAATAGATTGTGTTGGGTGAAGTGGTGGTTTCCTCCTGTTACTGGGAGTTACACAAGGACCTTTCAAGAATTCTACTTTATTCTTCCTTGTGTCAAGGGTCAGACATGAATTATTAAGATGCATATAAAAAATAGATCAGCATTTAAGATATTTTCTGGTACTGTTATTTATATTTATATAGCAATCTCCCCCACTTTTCCCATTTTTATCATGTGAATTTGCATCTGCATTATTGCACACAAGCTCTCTAATGTTTACCCATGTGGAAATACATGTAAGAACACAATAGAATTTCTAACTGTCATGACTCATTAAATTATAAATATATTTTAAAAAACTCAACCCCTTAATGTATGATATTAAGGACTCACAAAAATTTTTATTCAGGTTGCAACTTTAAAGATAAATATGCTTTAAAGAGAAATATAAAAAGTTGCAGCTTTAAAGATAAATAAAGAAAAATTAAAGATAAAATATGATGAAATATGCTTTCATCACTAACCTGCTTTTTGTCTCCATGAAGTGTCTTCGCTGCTTGCATGACACGTGGTCATCTTTTAGCAACATGGTTGTCCAACAGAAATTCCAAAATATAACACATTGTAAATAACTCATTTAGGTTGAAAAGAACCTTAAGGTCATTGAGTCCAGATGTTAACCTAACACTGCCAAAGCCGACACTAGGACATGTCTCTGAGTGTCACATCTACAGGCTTTTAAACACCTCCAGGGATGGTGCCTCACCCACTTCCCTGGCCAGCCTATTCCAATTCTTGACAACCTTTTCTGAGAATAAATATTTTATAATATCTGGTGTAAACCTCACCTGGTACAAATTGAGGCTATTTCCTCTTGTCCTGTCATTTGTTACCTGGGGAAGAGCCCAACACCCACCCAGCTACACCTGCCTATCAGGGAGTTGTAGAGAGTGGCTCCCTCAGCTTCTTTTTCTCCAGGCTAAACATCCTCAGCTGCCTCAGCTGTTCCTCTGTCTCGGTTTGGACAGGT